>BHFT01032829.1:0-44133 GCA_004320025.1 Laticauda laticaudata | reverse complement strand
CTCTCAAGATGTCTCTGGAAGCAGGTCTTTCCTCTGAATGGTGACTGCTTGCGAGCTGCATCCTTTTATATCCACATTGCTGATGCAATTCATGCTCCCTGCATGTGCAGTGAACGCTTTGTATCCACTACGCATCCACTATGCATCCTATAGGCGTCCGTGATGCATCCGTGTCATCCGCTGCGCATCCGCTCCTTCTGCTACATATCCGCTTCGCTATTCTCCCCCGGAAGCCCTGCGGATGTGTCATCCGCTTCCATCTGCTTTCATCCACTAGGCTTCCTACAAACATTCGCTTTACAACTCTGCTACATCCTCCCCATGTCCGTTCCTTTCTGTTGTTTTCCGTTCTGTTTATGCAAATTTGGGCCACTTTTGAGAGCGATAACAACAGATGGAGCCACCCCCGAAATTTTGCTCATCTGCTGTGTCCTTTTTGCATAGGTTTTGCATCCATTGGCCAGTGTAACCTAGCCTTTAGATTCAGTGTATGTGACATCGTGAATAGTAGGTTCATCCTCTACCCTTTTAGCCAGAAACGACTAGTATGTATGTGCAATGGGAACCTTTACCTTTATCTTTAAGGCTCACATATCTGGCTTTTCTGCCAAGTACTGGGAGATTAGATGATGGCATATTAGCAAGGATTGGCACCAGGATTTTGCTACTTTTACTGTTTTGTACTTTTAACTGGTTATCCTCTCTATCCAAAAGCTATGTCAAACTTGAATATCCCTCTCTCAACAGAGGGGGAGGGACATGACATCATCTATCTCCAAAATCATGTCTTCAAAAGAGTGGCCTGTGTCTTTTAAATGCAGGTGGACTGCTGAATCTAATCCTGATGTGTATAAATCCTTCTCTTCCCAACCATTCAGTCAGAGCTGAAGAAGCTTGAAAGAGAAGTTAAACATCTTAAAAAAAACAAAAACAGAAAATCCAGTTGCCTCTTCAGAGGGGGAAGAAAAAAAAAGCACCTTTGGGTGCTTCCCATGACCTGGAAGACTGAGAATCTCCATAGAGTTTCAACTGGTGGTGTTTTACAGTTTTTCAAAACATTTTTATATGTCTTTCCATCTTTGATGGGGAGCCACACAAAGTTGGCTGAAAGACGGATAGTGGTATAAATATTATAAACAAATAAACAAACATGCAAATGGAATATCTAATCCTTTCTTCAAAGCCTTAAGACAAATTCACCAATCTAGAACAGCATTCAGGCATAAATTTAAACTGAGATCCAGTGCAAGCCTTCTCGAAAAAGTAATACTTGATAAATAGAACATGAACATTTGGAATGGATCATTTCTACTTGGCCAACTTTAGCTGATGGCTGATTTAGTTGTTGGTGCTTGGCATCATGTACTGTGCTCAGTGGTGCTAACTGCTGTATCATTTACCATGTCTATGTTCTGCATATGAGAAAATAATCCTACGACACATGCATTACAGTTAATAAAAATGGTGGGTCATTGCCAGACACAATTCAGTTAAAGGGCCCACATTATACAAGAGGGGTAATGGTTTATTTCTGGCTACAGCCTCTACCAAACATGCTGCTCACTAATGAAAACACTGGCTGTTTGGACGGGTTCAGTAGACACACACAGTATAACTTGTTGAGGGTGAAATCAATAAATAAAATTGCAATAATGTGATCATTCATTCCATCTGCCCATTTCTTCATAAGGAGAAGGGCTGCAGCTGGGTTGCTGTCCCAACTTTTTTCCGTTAGAGATTTATTTCGATCAAAGCAACTCTTTATCTCAGAGTCTTCCCATTAGGAATCTCCAAAAGGGCAGCTTCTCTAGAGTAAATGTTTGAAGGGATAGCAACCAGAAGATGTCACTCAGTCATGGTAGGATGACTGAGTATAAATTGAGAATGGACCCCTGAGTGGGCCTAAATTTTTAATTCCAAAAAAGAGCCAAGTGTTCAATCTGGAATCACATTGGGCTTGGATCTACAGTTCCATTATCATTTGCCTGTTTCCATGCTCTTAACTCTAATGACCCTTTGTTTTATTAAAAAGGGGGGTTTTTTTTAGCTAAAGGGGATATCTTGCTGATCAAAGTGTATCATAAGAAACATATTAACTCCCTGTGTTCACAGCTAAGTTGCCAGTTTGTCATCCTAAAATGATGAGACTATGAATCTGTCTTATAAATTTACCAGCCTTTTTTTTTCCGGCTGCTTCCATATGTGAGAGATTAATGCATTTTGAGCCCAGCGCAGTGTTCTCATATAACTTCTCCTAACTTGATATTCTGTACTTCAATTCCCATCGTGCTTAGCCAAACTGGAGCTGCATGATTGGAGAACATGCCTGTTCCATATTAGCATTCCTGGAATACCCTCACCTGATTGGTCAAAACAAACTGCACTGTGATTGGATGGAAGAACGACGGTGATTGGTCAGTAAACAAGAATTCAACCACAATTGGAGCCGAGCTGATCGTTGGAGATTCAGAAGGCTGTCATGGGGTAAGAGCCATCGGCAGCTCGATAAGAAAAGCTGCCACAGCTCGCAGGCCGCAACACAGATCTATACCTTTTAATAAAGAGCTGAAGGTTATGCTGTCCTCGAGTCTCATATTTCCCGCACTTTTACACTGGTGACAAGGATGGTATAGCTGAGACAAAGAGACCAGTCAGGCATGTGGTAACGCGAGCTGAACAACCGACAAGATGGCCGAGCAGCAACTTGCAACCTTGCAACATTTTCCGATACTCCGATTCATCTAGACAGACTGCACCCGACATACAACCCAAAAAACACCAGACCATCCAGCCAGTACGCGTACATTTAATCTGGGGGACACTGTACGCCAAAAATTTTCCAGGGTACCACTGTGGGTACCTGCAATAATAATACCAAGTAACAGGTCCCGTCATACGGCGGCTGGAAACGGAGGATGGAAGGAATTGGAAATGACATGTCGATCAACTAAGATTCACGAATAACTTCAAGCAAGGCTGATAACACACAAACTCCACAGAAAGCATTGGTAATAAAAAAAACTAGAGGGGGGGGAGAACCTCACCAAACAATTATCAAAAAGAAGGAGAAAATCCTCCTACAACACAGCGGGCAAACGAACACGCCCAACCAACATAAAACGCAAGCAGTCAATCCAAACACCAATAAATAGAAAAAGAAACAACATACTTACCAGCAAAACGAGGCAGCAGAGGGATATCAGCAGAGGACAACCACCGGAATCTCACCTGGAAGAAACAGCCAAGCCAGTTCAAACCGGCCGAAAGAACGCGGCGGAACGAGAAGCCAACAACTCAAACCAAGCCCAGTATAACGGGTGGGCGTTGTGGTGAAAGCGCTGACTCACCCTTCCAGGCGTTCCATGCGAAGGCCAGAGCAACAAAAATCCATCTAACATCTGAAGACATGCAACAACTGAGTGTGCAGGTCACAGTAGGCAGATTAAACACTCCTGCGTACTACGCGACTACATCATGTAGGATGGACCAAACAGAGGGAAGGGTGGTTCCATATTAGCATCCTTGGAATACCCTCACCTGATTGGTCAAAAATGAATTGCATGTGATGTGATGGAAGAACGACGGTGATGTGTCAGTAAAGAATCTACACCGCGAATTGGCTGAGCTGATTGCGGGAGATTCAGAAGGCTGTCATTGGGTAAGAGCCGCCGGCAAGCTCTATAAGAAGAGCTGCCGTGACTCGCAGGTCCAACACAGATCTATACCTTTTAATAAAGAGCTGAAATTACGCTGATCTCGAGTCTCATATTTCCCGCACTTTTACAATGCCCATACAGGGTCACATATGCTGCTCACTTACATCCACTTTCGTTTGAACCCTCAGCTTTCTGCTAAGTGAAATAAAACTGATGAAACTAATAAAGCTTCAGAAATGGGAAGTTTGAAAAACCATTTAACAGAAAGGCTTTGCAGGACAACTGCCAAGTCAAAAAAGAGTGTGAAAGCACACAAACATTTGGCTAGTTATATCAATTGCTTTGCTAAGTTTTCCTTTTGCATTTTCCAATAAAGCAAAATAATTTATGTTTGATTTTCTTTCAGCAGAGACAGAAAGAGAGGGGGAAATGGGACATTCTTGCACATGGGACAAAGTTCTTATGCAAGTGTCCAATTTTTCTGAACAGCCATCTGTCAGCAGTCAACCTTTGGCTTCCCATGACTTGCTAAAACCTCAAGGGAGCAAAGCATGAGAAGAAATCATATTGTGGTGGTAACTGTGGTTTTCCTTCACATTCAGCAGCTCAGGTAGACAAAGAAACTGAAGAACAATTGATTGATATATAACTGGAGGGGAGAAAGCCAACTGTCACTTTACTGTTTTGCAACAATAAAATCAGCTCAAAACTTGTAAATCAAAAATGGACTGAAAAACTTGAGAACCAAACAAAGAAATCGGTCCAGAAGAAAATTTTCAGGAAGCGTAAAGATTTTGGCATGATCATACCTGCAGCTGAAAAGAATGAACAATAATAGCTAGAAAGGTGGGCTGCCAGGAATCACTCAAAAACCAAGTAACACAACAGAACACTGGGGTTGTTCATTGTGCTACCCCAGTTAATCCTTTCCCTTACTGCCTATGTCAGGCATTAATTCTTTGTGTGAAGAATAAAAATAATTGCAGTCTTCACAAAGAAAAAGTTATGAGCTATTGTCCCTTTCAAAATAGTCTTGGAAAATATTTTAATGTTTATGAGAATGAGCCGATTGGAGTAACTTATCACAGTTTGAATTCCAGTGTTATGAGAACAAAACTGACATGATTTGTGTGGCAGTTTCACATAATGTATTGTTGTTCTAGAGTTAGAATAATGAGAGGGAATAATCAGAAAATTGATCCCTTATGTTCAGAACAATTCTGCAGCCTTCACCAAGCCTAGATCTTAGTTATAAAGAACTGAATGATTATTTATTCAGCTAATAGAAAGATAAATTGGATTTCATCTTATAAAAGGAAAAAAAATAGTTGTAAATATCTTGCTCAGATTAAATAGAAACAGCCTTGGCTGAAGTGCCTTTCCAAATGTTCTGAATGTTGTTCACTTACTGAATGCAATCCACATTTCTTCCCAAACAAGTGCTTCTGTTTGCATTTCTAGCAAGCAAGCACTGTTGCTTTTGGGAAAATATAGTTATTTTCTGAACAAACAAGTATAATTCTTCCCTGATGTCGTTAAATGGTGTTATTTAATGTGCTGGAAGAAAAGCATGCAACTTATTGGATAACACATATTGAGAAGAGCCATAGCTTCATATTCTACACTGAGGGGCAAAAGTCTCCAAATTTTTTTGGCAGCATTTTCTCAGAATTAGGCATTGTGGGATATAAAGGCACTCCTTGACTGAGGACCATAATTGAGCCCAAGATTTTTGTTGCTAAATGAGACATTTGTTAAGTACGTTTTGCCCCATTTTATGATCTTTCTTGCCACAGTTGTAACGTGAATTGCTCCAGTTGTTAAGTTAGTAGCACAATTGTTAAGTGAATTTGGCTTCCTCTTTGACTTTGCTTGTCAGAAGGTCGCAAAAGGTGACCACACACCCTGGTACACTACAACTATCATAAATATGTACCAGTTGCCAAGCAACCAAATTTTGATCACATGATCATGAGGATGCTGCAATTGTTGAAAGCATGAAAAATTGTCATAAATCCCTTTTTTCAGCATTGTTGTAACTTCAAACAATCAGTAAATGAATGGTTGTAAGTCAAGGATGCCCACTGAGATTAATTGTGCCATGCAGTAATACTGTTGGGCTTCAGGATATCTCAGAAAGATACTTTTCAGATACTTTTCAGATTTGTGTAAACTACCCTGTCCTACTCTACAAAGAGAGATTTATTTTTCAACTCTTTCCTTCCTCTTCTTTCTTTTTCTCCATTTTACCGTCTCCACTAATCTACACATATATTGATAATTTCTTGCCTTCAACACATAAGGGAGTTATGGTATTCTGCACCACAAAGCTGCTATCTCATTTGGCATTGCAGATTTTTCCAGAGAACCCTGTATGGCCCTCACCTGTAAGTTGTTTCAAACAGTGGAACTGGGATTCTGTTCACTTTGCAAAATTTGTCATAGATGCACAGATAACTTAAGGCCAGGAGAAATTAACTGGCCTGATTTCATTCATCTACAGAAAACTCTTCCAAAGCTAGGCATTTGGGTTTTGTTGATTCTCTGAATAGCTCTACTGGCATCTTTCTGATTTGAATTTTTGTCTGCATCCCAAGATGAAGGCATATGGACTCTTCAAGACCAATAGAGTTTGATAGATCTGACTTTCATGAATTTTTAGGTCCCCATTGAAAGGCATCAAAGTTGGTAGCAATCATAACTTCTTGTGGTAATGAATTTGAAAAAAGTGATTTTGTTGGTCTGTTCTAAATCTTCTTCCAGTTTCATTGCATGACCCTGGGTCATAGTATTTTGAAGAAAGGGAATGCCATGCTCCATTTTATTCACCTCATATACCCAGTCAGTCACCTTTCTCCAGGATTATGAGTCCAAATCCTTCTCATCTTTTCTTGAAGGAAAGTGTTTCAGCCCTCTGATCATTTTGGTTGCTCACTTTTTACCTCTTCCATCTCTAATATATATGTTTTCCCCACTGAAATGTGTTGACAAGAATTGTATACAGTATTCCAAATGTGTATCAGACTCTCTAAAGTAGCTGGCTTGGAGTTAAAAGAAAGAGATAATACTCTTGAGTTAAGTTAGATTAGAAGATGAGAAGACGGTGAACTATGAGAAACAGCTGTGGGCAGAAAGAAAGGGAAAAAGCAGCTGAGAGACTTGCATGCTGCAATCTTGCCAAGTCATGCTATGTACAAGAAAATAAAAGTGGAGCCATTTTATAAAGAAGAGAATAAAGGAAAATGGGGAAAAGTGCCTAAACCCCTTCCCCATTACAATAATCTTCTGCACAGTAATACTAAGGTAATCCCCTGCACTACACTGAACAAATTTATTTATTTGGGTTTTTTTCCTCTGCCTTTACTTCTACATATACATATACAAAGAGAGGGGGGGGAGAGGGAGAGGGGGGTGTTGGTTATCCTATGTATATCTGTTCTACAACACAAGAACTCATGGTAATGGTACAGAGAAACAGCCAGAAGATCTATGTGAGACAGAGTCAAAAAAGTCCAAGTGGCATCATGACATTACAACAATCCCTAAAACTTTTTGATTACACACACAGATTCTGCAGCTAAGGAGAGAGAAAAATAATAATTCTCACTTAACTTGATTGTACAGCCTGCCCTGGAAGACAAGACTGGTTAAATGTTCAAGACTGTTCTGATCAAAAAACAATATTCTTAGAGGCTTTCAACTGTTAGTGCGGTATCTGCTATCCCGCATTAGATGGGCGTCTCATGATAGGGAGCGAAGTTTCTCGGATGAGTGCGCCAGAATGGTCTGAGTATGACTCTTTTTATTATGGCCATTCAAATAGAGGGTGATTGTGTTATTTCAGAGCTAGTCAAGCCCAGGTCAGACAGAAACACATGATTTTAATTAGCTCAGAGGTACGGAAAATTCCAGGTAGACAGGATCGCAAAGATTAAAATTCACATTCAGGATATTCTGCTTTACAAAGCTGCATGCTAGACGAATAATCCAATGTGAATTAAGATATTTTCTAACAGATGTTGTAACTCCTTGCCCTATACGTGTCCTGCAAAAGGTCACTGAGGAGACAGAAGCTCAATGATATATATTAGTTGATACAATTGCAAATGGCTGAACAATACATGAGTGGAATGATGATACACAGTTGCAAACATATGAATGAGATATAATTATACATCTCCTCTGTTTTTATTATTATGAGAGTCTTCTTCCTTGTCCAAAGAAGACAGAACCTTTTTTTCTGAAATGTTCACTCGTCCAGGTCATTTCAGGCAGGGGAGTCTCGACCCGTCAGCATCAGGGTTGTCAAGAAGCGGTAATTAGCAATGAATTTTTTCGTCCGGTGTTAAGGATTAACATGACTTGCCAATAACACATTAACGATTAGCATGGGTATGGAGGATAATTGATTTTTCAAAAATTGCAAATATTCTATATTAAAATAACAAGGTCCTATAATAATATCAATATAATGATTTTATTAATGGTCTGCCAATGCAGTTAAAAGGTTGTAAGCCATCGGTGAAATAGAAAAAACAAGCCTTGATACCAATGTATACATGTTTCAACTTTCGTTTTCTTATTTTTAAGCGTTTTTTCTAATTCTTTCATAGAATCAAACACAATCCCCTGCTATCACTAAAAAGCAACATTTTTCTTTAAGCGAGACACACAATCCCCCTTGTTTTTAAAAAATAACAGATTATAGCCTACGATTCTGCAAGACCATTCCGAGGAGAGGACGTCAAGAGTTTGCAAGTCTGTAATTGATTTCTCAATTCGCTGAATAAATCATGCATCAAGGCTGAAACCCAGAGCATGTAATTTTTTTTGTTCAGAGACAGCTAGTCCTCAATGCCCGGTAGGCTCACACCGTGGTGCCCAGAGCAAGCAAGTGACCAGGTAGAGTACTAATAATTCCCAAGTTGCTCTGAGGGGTATTCCATGGGTGCCGAAGGATATAAAATCATCAGAGTTTACACGTCAATTTTGGTATAAGCCATACTTGATTGCAAAATGAATTTGGATTAATAAGTCATCTCCATAGAACACATGCTGTGAGCCGGTTTGGGAAACAAAGCCCAGACAGAATATTGCCAGGATAAAATTACTTCCCTTTCAGCGTGATGTTAAATTCCTCTCTGAAGGGTGTAGACTGGAGCGTGGATCCCCGGATGATAGTGGTAGCGCCAAGCGGTCTTAGGAAGATATAACATTACATACTGAAGCCATTAGAAACATTATGAAATATTGTGAAGTAAATGTGGATGGAATATATTCCAAGCAACAACGACCCCAGTGCTGGAAAGAAACATAATAGGAGTTCTTACCAACGCCAACGTCGTCTGCTGTGAATTATCAATGGATTCTTGGGAAGCGAAGGCTTTGTAAAAGGTGGAGAGGCAGAAATACAAAACAACATGTGGAAGGTACTTATAAATTTGAAGAGTTTCACAAAGATAAGGAAGCTTGATCAAGGGAAATCAATGGGTAACTCCCTTATATGGGTTGCAAGAATGGAGATATTAATAACCTTTTCATGTGGTCCTATCGGGTGTTAGAGTGAGGGATGTTCAATGTGACGTTGAAATGTAAAAAAATTCCATAATGCTTTTCTGGCCGGAACTTGATTTTAGGCGGGCACCATTTAAGTCAGTGTACATGAGGGTACTTTTCTTGCTTGGTCGTGAACCTTATGTTACCGGGTTGCATTTGGGCATTTTTCATAAGCATGGAATATTCCCATGTGATGCGAGTGAAGTAATGAACACCCTTAGTGCCGGATTCCAATAAATATGTCATTTGAAACCACGACAGGCTTTGCAAAAGTAATCCAACGGCCCCCGCATCGAGAATCGTTGGGCAGGACGAGTAATTGGAAACGGCTGTCGGGCATATCATAAAAGACTATATTTATTTACAACCTATTGATATAGGCTCCGTTGGATGAGAAGGCGAGTTGTAGGCGGTGGGAGGCCTAAAGAATTTCTGCAATCGAATTGAAGTTGGTGGGTACAGAAGTTTCTATGCGAGAGAAAATTGGTTGTAGAGCTTAAACGAAAGCTTGAAAGTCTTTTATAATCAAGTATATTATATTGTTCTGTGAGGTTTGCGGATCATTCATGACAGTTCTTTGAAGCGTTGTTTGTGAACAGGATGAAGTTTTGGATATATAAAGCATCCCAAGTAGGAGAGGACTGTGGACAAGGTTAGTTTGTAGAACATGTTACGAGATGAGAAGAGGAATGCAATTAGTATAAAAAGGATAATAATTAAATAATGACAATGAATATTACATTTGGTCTTCATCCAAGATGTTAGTTGGATTGGAGGAACCCCATAATAAAGAGATGAATATTAGGTCCCTATCTTAGCTTGAATAGAGGAAAAGTTTTAAGGTGTCTTTTCCATAGGAAAGTAAGAGAAAGGAACAAAAGAGGAGTGATAGAGTGTTCTGTAAACAAACAGAAGTGGACAGAGTGAAAGCTATGGGTAGAATTTTCATGACGTAGCCACATGGAACAAGTATAATAGCTTACTGTTAATGAAGTGGCTTTAACACAATAATTTTTGACAGGAAGCATAGGTATTTGTTGAAAGTTAGTTGTTTGAAATAAGGAGAATAGATTTAAATGGAAGATTATTATGCCCAACAAATAGGACAGTCACTATTCATGAATTAATAAAGGAATTCAAATGTGGTCAATGACATTGTTGAACAAAGGTATAAGTAGGATAGTGAGAGATAAGGTAGAAATTGGCAAAGAGATTATAGGCCAATATCAGGAAGAGTTTAAGTATTAGACTGTAGCGAGGAAATTCCATGATGGGGTCTTACCGCGAACACGGGACCAGCAAGTTTGGTTTGTCTGGTATGTAAATCGCAGCGTAAGCCTGTCCGGTGAGAAGCTCAGCGGGAACCTCTGCAGGCGGGGATCTGTAATTTGGAATAATGTACCAGAGTCTTGTTAATGGGGGTGAGGGGGAGGGAAAAATGACGTGAAGCGCAGAAGTGGGAGGGAAATGCAGTCAGATTAGAAAATTTAAAGGTGTAAAAATACAAATGTTAAAGAGAATTTTTGCAATGCTGGGAAGGTTGGGGGTTTTTTCCCGCCACGCATATTATCAAAGACGGTTCAGAGATAATGACTCATTCACAATAGCCTGCACCTGGTGGTTGTTAGGGAATCCAAACTTGGTAGTTACCTCCGCATCTGTTTAAGAAGTCTGGAAAGCCAGAATCGTATAGGCAGTCCCATATGTCTGTTTTGACTTTTTTTGGACATCCCAGCGAGGTCAAAGGGACGAATTGAATGGATTGATGACATGTTTTACAGTTTCTCCCCTTTGAGGAGTAGCTCAGTAAATAACATCTGAATATTGTAATGGAAACGTGCAAATATTCCAAGGGCAAAAGGTGATATGAGTTAATCCATTTTTGCAATTCACAAGCTTTTAATCCTCTAGATTTACTCCTTGGGATGGAATGGGTCTTGCTACTACATTGTGGGGCATTGCTTGAATAATGGCAGCAGCTCTGCTGAGTTTAGATGAAAATTGTTTTGTATGCTTTTTATTTTGGTGAAAAAAATAGTCATGGCTTTGGCTGCTGTCAGATTACAAATTGAATTACCTGATGCAGCTTGCTGCAGCTGCTCTGCAAAACTGGTTTCCCTGTTAAATCGAGGAAGAGGTTGATGGCTCTGATAGTGTAAAATGGATGCGACGCTATTGATAACATTGTTGTAGAGGAAGCATCAATTTTAACTAAAGGAAACAGATATGCTAGGAGATAGAATAAGGCTTGATATTATATATTTTTTTTTTTTTTTTTTCAAAATCTGAGAAACGTATAAGGAAATACTATTAAATAATAATGATGCTTTTTGAACTGTTGAAATGCAATCAGAGATGCAGCAAGTTCTGCTGTTGCAGAAGATTGCGGAGGGGGTAATTTTTAGTTTTCCATCTCGCTCTGGTATGATGCACAAGCAACATACATTTTCCCCAGTCTGCATAACGCGTAGGTGCAAATCTACTGATGGAGATATTGAAGAATGGGGGGATTCATTCAAAAGGGAAGAGTTTTTAAGAAAGTGAGAACGTGGGTCGCTGGTAAACTGCAGAAATTTGCCCTGGCATTCTTCTAAAGCGTATTGTAGTTCTTCTGATTACACCTAATGCATTTCCCACGTGGTCAGTGAGCAAGGAATGGAATATTGAGAACGGCTATCTCCTTGCAGTTTGTTTACATCTTTGTCGACCTTTAAAGATCAACTTGGGAATATGAGAGGTTTACTAGTGATTGTGGTGTGGGTGTGAGACAATGCAGCCACTTCTAAAATTCAGAACTGTGCCTGAATGAAATTGATTAATAAACAGCTTGTTGGTTCTCTGAACAGTATTTAGAAAAGCAATTGATAAAGGGGGCAAATTCTCTATACAGCTCGATCCACCCATGAGTGCCAGTGAATGGGAAACGTCTTTCATGCTGCAGCTGCTTTTATTTAGAATGATAACACAGACGGAGCTTTACTTCGTTGAGGGCATACAAGAGAGCTAATGTAGCTGTGGTCCAACCAAATAAGGAGTGCCCAATTTAAGGTTCTAGGAACTATGTTGTAAGATTACAATTGTGGGTTTCGAGAAGTGTTGGGAGGTGAAGAGGAAGGAACAGCAGCTGAAGCAAGTAATTTGTAACCTGAATAGGAAAAGGGGTTGGATTGTACTTTCTGAGGCATTGTGAACCTGCTTTCCTAGAATGGAGTCAAGCACAGGCAAGAGTTTTTAATACCGTGCCTTTGGGGCCAGGTGCAGATAACCAAATATATATCATGGTAATGAAACTAAAATGAGGAATATTTGTTCCCTGTATGGTTGCAAGGCTAAATCACAAAATATTGCCAAGTAGTTAGGACTGTTTAGAAACATGCCTTGCGTAAGACTTTCCATTGGATATCGTTTTGTAGGTCTCTGATTAATTAATGTTGGACTGTTAAAAGCAAATAATTTTCTATCTATGGTTAAGGAATGGAGAAAAAACAGTCTTTTAAATCAATAGATGAAACAGTCATACTTGAGGAATGTTGGATTTGGATAGACACATTGCAGGGGTCATTGATAGGAGGACCGAATTATCACAGCCTTAAGATCGATGAGGCCCTAAGAGTTTTTTTTCTTTTTAATACAAAAAACTGGGGTATTTATGGACTCAATGAAGGTTCTAGTATGACCTTATCTAATTGTTTCTTGACAAGAGAATGTGAAGGGCTTCAATTTATAGAAGGGAGAGGCACTGAATAATCACACAGGGTTATTGTGAGTCAAATGCAAGCGAAGCATGGTAGTAGAGGATAAAGTTGCGCATATAACTGTGACATAAGGCTTTCCCACAAATTAGTTACGAGGAAATAGCAGCTTGTTAATATAAGCAACACATTGAGATCAGGGGCCTGGGCTTTTGACCAATGGTTCTGCTAATGCGAGTTCCTGAGTCCCCAATCTCCTCTCTACCGCGGTGGCCATCTGCCAGGCCAGGGTTTGCCATAGAGGTCGGATGAGGAAATATCCGTTCAGTATCTAAAAGACCAAGAAAGGATGACATCAATAAGAATTACCCATAGTTTTGGTTACTGATTGGTCTTTCAATTGCATAGAGGTTTGTCGTTGTTGTTGGTCTAAGAGCACAACATTTTTGCACAAATACATCCTCCCATTTTTAGTAACTTTCTGTATTATAGTAACAGATCAGACAGACATCAGACAATACAGTGGATATGCAGAAAGGATAAGGCAAGAATACTTGTTCGCTAAAATCCTTACAGAAAGTACTAGCACTGGAATATGGGGTGCATATGAAAGCTGAGACAAGACGTACAAAGAGAAAGGTCAGCAACACAGAAGATAAATAAAGTTTCATTAGCAACAAGATGTACGCAGAAAGAAGAAAAGTTGCAAGTTTCAGTTCACTTTGTGTGTGGGCCTGCCTGCTCCGTTGTCTAGTTTCCCATGATCAATAAAGGTTTTTTGAATGATTGCAGGGTTAATTTCTGCTGTTTCCATTTCTTTTGGACTGCACTGATTAGCCCAGTGATAGCCCTTTTGGCATCGAGAATAGCGTCTTTGGCAATAGCTACTGGTTCTTAAATATTTGCTCCCGCCGGTCTGATGGCTTCTTTAAAGTGACCTGCTTGCACAATTACACATTGCCCATTTTGCAGTGTTTGTTGGAATGGGAAAAAAGAGAGCTCATTTTTCTTGCTGGCATGCTTACAGTATGCTGTAAGTGCAGAGTAAGACAGTGGAATGGGATGTGGTTTCCTATGATTCGCAAGCTGTAAGATAAATCTGCCAAGAGATAACATTTTCTTAATTTAATTAATGGTTGGTAAAACTTTCTGCACAATCAGCTTTGAGTTTTCATAAGCAAGTTTCATTTTAATTCATTACAGCCCTCATTTATAATTTAGTTTCTAAAGGCCTGTGAGACGATTTATAAGGAGGAAAAAGCTCAGAAGGTCCTGAATGCTTTAGAAAAAATTTGGGCCGGCATTCTCATTATCAATTCTTTCGAGCAGGTGGCCAAAGCAACAATCCTGTAATATAGGGGAAGCAGCTGTCGTCTGTGGAAATCTGCGGGAGACGGTAAACATAGGTGCAGTACCGTTAAGCATATCTAAGTGACCATTTGCCGGCAAGCCTCTAGCGGCTGGCGGCTTGCAGTAAACGCTTATGAAAGTGTGACTCCATTACAAAAATGTGAACGAGGTGAGGGATCACTGTGAAATAATATAGCAATCAGCATTTATCAAGTAGCTCCCTGGTCGGGCTATTGACTAAAGACAGCTGTAATAGCGAGATTAGAATAACCATTTTCCTTGCAAGCTGCTTTTTAAATCCTAATATTTTGTATGAAATTGGGGTATGACTGAGGGAGCTGGAAAGGGATTGGCCCGTTTGTATGATAGGATAAAGAGAGGCAGCTGCAAGGGTGTCCTCATCCATGTCTCCATTCATAAAAGTCTTTTGAATGGTTTTAACAAACGCCCCCCACCTGGAGGGGTGGTGGAGGAACACGAGGCTTTACATTTAAGGAGTGGATTGGATGGAGGGAGCTCCCGTAATGATTATGACATTGGAGGAGGTTGAAGGAAAGAAAAGTTATCATAACTTGGATGGGGGGGATTCAAATAACATTCTCTTGCTTTATTTATAATGGACCTTTTAAAGCCTCCATAATTTTTCCTCCATGAACCAAAATGCCAATAGGTGCACGAGGGGGACTAATGAGATAGTCAACAAATTTTTTGCCAAAGTGGAAATTTTTAAAAGGACCCTTTCTTCTGGATAATTGGGACAATGTTGCACATCATAAAGTAATCAGGTAGCAATAGGTTCTTTTTAACAGGCGAGCCTTTAAATTTAGCAGAAATATTTAGAAGAGAGGACTAACTCCTCAATTCCTTCAGATAGGCTCTGTCTGTTGTGAGAAAAGTTTCCGCCCATACTAACAGTCGAACCCCGTGTTTCAGATCGATGAAGGATAGGCAATGTCGCTTCAGCTGCGCTGCACAGCTCCCCTCGAGCGGGCAAGATATGAGGCGCGTCGCAACATTATCCCTTAAGGGAATCACGTGGGGTACAAAATGCGGTATCTGCTATCGTCCGCATTAAGATGGCACCTCATGAAGGGAGCGAAAGGAAGAAACGAAGACAGGGAACGAGTCTCGGATGATTGTGCCCAGAACGTTGGGTACTGATCTTTTATTATGCTATCAAAGGAGTGATGTTATACAGAGTCCTAGTCAGCAGGTCAGACAAAATACACATGAATTTTAATTAGCTCAGATAAAGGCAAAATTCAGGTCAGCCAGGATCGCAAGATTACAATTCAATCAGGATATCCTGCTTTACAAAGATGATGCTAAAAAACAATTACAATGTAATAAGGCTATTAATCTACAGATGTGTTAAGCTCCTTGTCTGTTACGTGTCCTCAAAAGGTCACTTGAAGACAAGAAGCTCAATGATTATAACGTAGTGGATACATGTATCAATGCCTGAACAATAATATAAGGTTTTCAAATGCCTGAACAATATATAGTTGCAATGATACAAAGTTGCAAACATATGAATGCCACATAGTTACTACAGTTGTTGTAAATCTTTTCTATCCCATGTTCTTCTAAATCTTTTTTAAATTTGCTGTGAATTTGTAAGTATGACCACCAATATCCTGATTGACTCTAGTGATTATCCAAAATTCATTTCTATAACTCCTTATACAAAGAGCTATATAGCTTAATAATGTAGAACTAAAGCAGTATACTGCTATTAGAATATAAGAATAACCTTGCTGGATCATTTTAAGGCTACTTGGAGTCCAACATATTGTATCCAACAGTGACACAATTAATTTTTCCGAGAAACCCATAGACAGTACACACCACAAATATTTAAATAAATAAATATGGCATTCTTTAAAACATAGGCTTTTCATTTCACAGTGTTCTGATTTTACACATACTTGGCATAACCTCAGAATGTTTTGACAAAGCAATGATGGATGATTAAAAACAGACTGATTCTCATCTTATAGAGAAACTGTTTAACAATGGAATGCTGTGCACCATTAAAACTTTTATGGAAGACAAATAGAGAATTGTAGCGCATGATCTGTAAATAGCTAGTTGTCTTTCCCTGAAACAAATGTATAACTTGTCGTCATAATCATGAATTGTAAAAAGCAAATAAATGATGATATGAGTATTGTTCATCAGCCATGAATGGAATACCCATGCCAGTCCATGATTCTATTCTGGACATATAGCAGTTGTGAACCTCATGGGACTGTTATTGTGGAGAAAACATAGGAGGGATCATTAGGGGCCATTTCTCAGAAACTATGTGTAAAAGACATAGATGTCATAATATTATTGATTTGTTATCCCCTATAACATTACAGGTTATATGTAATGTTCCTTCATGAGGAGTGTATGTCAGTTGGGCTGAGGCAGAGTAAATGACCAGAGTCACCCAGCCATCTTGGTGTCTCAATGTTGACCCAAAGAAGAGGCAACTTGTAGAATATTTACATGTTCAACTTTTAAAGCAGTATTTCCATCTTGTTCCAACACAAGCAATGCCACATGGTCTATTTGTCACAGTTCATACCAAGATAAAGTGACAGTGGGGCTGTCCTTGCTCTTACTGGTTATATAAGACTGATGAGGGCACACATCCCTTGTACTGAAAGAGAAGTTGGAATGATCTCATAGAATCTGAACTAGTGTCTCATGGTCTTTCATCTGAGCACCTATTTATTCTGGATTATCATAAGGCTAGACATGTACTCCTCCAGAGGATGAAAGATTTGGAATATTGATTCAATGTCAGTGGGAACCCATATATCAACAGAACCTTGATCCCATAGAGACCTGGTGTTATTCCTTTCTGAACCCCCTTTCAGACATGGGATAACATCTTGTCATTCACTTTCTTGCTGTGTATATGCTCAAAACTTCCTTAAACTGAACAAACTTGTGCATATGGTTCAGGAGAGATCAAAACCATTGCTGTGTAACATTGTACTTCATTTTTTGTAGACATCTAAGGAACTGACTGATTTTACTTATCTTGCCACAACATCAATAGATAGACAGATCTTTGGAATACAAAGTTTTTATTTCTGAGGCCAAATATTATGGGCAAATTTTGTATGGCAGGTATTAAAACATGTCATCTAATATGGCATCCTTGATTACCATATGTTTATTTGCTTGTGTATGCTTCTATTTATTATTAAGTATGAATCACTGATTGCAATAAGGGTAATATGTGTGATACTCTAATTGAAGGGTATGTTAAGGAGATTACCTGCTGGTTAAACAACCCAGAGTTTTTATTTAAGAAATTGACAATAAATATTTCAGTGGGGCAGAGTAGAGCTGTACTCTCATTGCTTCCTCCAAATGGAACCCTTGAAACATTTCAAGTTGTATTCTCATGGAATATAGAACACTCAAGTTATGTCAACTTTTATTGGAATGTAGCCAATTTGAACTACAAAAGCACCTTAATTCTAAATAGAATTTTAAAAAGAAGGTGTATTTTCTGTTTCATGCCCGACTTTCTTAGCTTATATTAATATAATTTACATAACTGCCCATTTCATATATCATGTAGTGACTCTGAATGGCTTACAATGGGAGAAAAAATAAAATAAAAAGAGCTTTAACTCAATAGTGTTATACTAACACACTTACTATTGTAATATTTGAGATCAATTATCTTCATAACATTTGAGATTTTACAGCTGAGTGTTATCCCTACATGACTGCATTCTTTTGTATTGAATATAGTTGAAGGGAACTATAAAATACTACTGCACAGTAGAAGAAATATGGAGCCTTTGAATGTAAGAACATTATTCATAAAGAAAGACAAATCAAGACACTGAGACAAAAAATCAACAACTTAAACCTTATGTTCAACAAATAAAAGACATCTTCCCAACCTCATTTTTAGTGAACCACTCTTAAAATATTATTTCAGTTTGGCTATTGTATTTTTCTTATCTGTATTAAACATAATAGAAAAAGGCAGAAAGGCTTCCAGTTTGAGCTTCTTTGGTGACAGACTAAAATCTGCAATCATGCGTGGTTTTGATCTGTGCTCGCCGCTGGAGTGTCCTGAGCCAGCTGGTTTTGGGGCTAAGCCACCCCATAGAGGTGGTGAAGAGGGGGGAAAGAAAAACATTGTTCCCAAAGAAGACTTTGAAGTGGCGAATGAGAGAGGGAAAGGAAAGGATTTGATTTTTTTTTTCTTTTCTTCCTTATATTGTCAGCTAAGAGATTTAAGCAAGAAATCGGCAAAAATTCACTTTGACGTTAAACAGATATTTAAGCTGAAAATAAATGTCAAAGGGATAATAAAGATTTCTGGATTCTCAAAAACTTTTAAAAGAAGGAAAAAAGCAAAAGGATGGGATCTGGAAAAAGGGAGGAAACCACCTGAAGGTGAAAGGAATTAACAGTGAAACTTTAACAAGATTCCTAAAAGGTACATTTTAGCTGAAACTTTGTAACAAGATAATAGAACCCCAGGAAGAGAAAGTGGAAAAAAGAAGCAAGAAGAAAAAGCTTTGGATTATTTGGATTACTTAGTGATTTTTGGATTTTTGGCTATTGGATCTAAAGGACTAAAATTAATTGGGTGGTTGTTTAAAAGTTTTTAAAATGGTACTACTCTTGGAAGAATTGAGAATGGAACTTAAAAAACAGAAAAAAGATGCACAAGAAGGAAGAGGTTTCTTTTGGCTTCGAATTTCAATTTTAGAAATAGAGATCCTGAACAAAAAGAAATGTCTATAGAACAAGAAGGGCAGGACAAAGAAGAAGCCATCTTCAATTACCAAGTATTTCTATGCAGAGAAAGAAAGAAAGGGGGGGAAGAGAGTGAAAATTTTAAGATTTGAAAAAACAACCCCCAAAAAGAATAGTTTGAAAGTACCCACACTAATATTAGGAAGCAACAGAAGAGAGGATTACAGAAGAGACAATCAGATTAGGAGAGAGAAAGGGTCAAAAAGGGAAGGCAGAAAAAGAGGGGAAGAGGGTAAGGAAAAAAAAATTATAAAGGACAGAAACAGGACATAAAGAAACAGGGGGAAACATACAAAAGATTAAGGGGTATAAGCCTATTTAGAAGACCACAGAGATAATGGGTGAAAATTTAATTGAAAAGGGGGATCTCTGCAAAGGTATCATAAGATAGTATTGTTATATTAGAAATAGAAATGAACTTTGAAAAATATGAAAACAAGTATGATGAAACATGATAGATAAAATACTCATTGCAACGTAATGGAATGTTTTTAATAATAAATGAAATAAAGAGGAATGACAGAATGGAATGAGGAAAGGAAGGGAACATTTTAATGTCAATCATTTGGAAGCCTGCACTCTCAAATAGAAAGATCTCCACACCACAAGCCAGGCAAACACTGGTCACAAACAGACTCCCTCTGATACCTCCAGCTCAAACACCCCCCCCACCAGGGCACCCAGATGAAACCTAGCTTCTAATAGAATAATAGCCGTCCTTTCACATGAAGCCAAGCTGCACCGAAAGCCTAGTGCAGGAGCAGAGATGTTGCCAGCCAATCAAAGCCACAAAACAAGACAGAAGAAACCAGAAAACACCAATCAAACAAACTCCAAGTCCAATAAACACAGACCAAGACTCCCAACCAATCAGGATGTAGAAAAAAACATCCTGCCACAATAATGGCTAGCCTCAATTTATAAACCAACGCGGCTGTGAGACCCTGACCCACATACAAACTCAATACAGAAGCCTGATGGATGGCAGATGAAGATTCTGCTGAAACGTTGCTACAACTTTAAAAGCACTACAATGACGTAGGATAATACCCGAAGGAAGCTGAACAGCACACATGTAAGTACCCGCGGAAAACTTAAAAAAAAATATATATATATATATATATTAATATTATATTATATATATATATATATATATATATTATATATATATATATCTGAAGCTATGAATAGAAGAGATGATTCCACCAGACTGTCAATCATTCAGAAGGCCTGCACTCTCAAATAGAAAGATCTCCACACCACAAGCCAGGGCAAACACCTGGGCACAAACAGACTCCCTCTTGATAGCTCCAACTCAAACAACCCCCCCACCAGGCACCCAGGGTGAAACCCAGCTTGCTAATGAAGGAGCAGCTTGCTAATGGAAGAGCAGCCGTCCTTTCACACGGAGGCCAAGCTGCACTGAAAGCGTCCAACACAAGAACAGAGGGTTGCCAGCCAATCAAAGCACAAACAGACAGAAGAAACCAGAAACACCAATCAATCAAACTCCAAGTCCAATGAAACACGACCCAGGTCATAGCCAATCAGAATGGACCAGCCTCAAATTTGGAAACCAGGAAACTAACTCAATACAGAAGCCTAATGATGGCAGATGAGATTCTGCTGAAACGTTGCTACAACTTTAACAGAACTACAATGACATGTGGAAGTTGAGAAAACTAGAAGGAAAAAAATATTGAGAAAATGTTATAAATAGTTAATAAGATATTGAATGAACACAAGTGAATTATGAAATTGAATTTGTGTCTGTATGGAGAAGTGATAACTCGGGACCATGCTATTCTCAAAAAAAGAAATTTTACTTGTATTATGCTTTGTGAAAACCCAAATAAATTTTTTATAAAAAGAAAAAGAAAGATCAGAAACAAGATTTTTCTTGCACTGAGAAAATATCTTATAAATTCAGTGTACAGTACCTAAGACCATAGTCATGCAGTTTTGTTAAAAAAACAAAAAAAAATTTAAAAAATGTTATCTCAGCAGAACTAATTTCTTTAGACTATGACAATAACTTGACACATACTTTCTCACAAAGAAAAAGAAAATATAATCCCACATAAAATATAAGCATATGCTTCAAATTGAGTAGAATTTTAGTGGGACGAAAGTCTTGAACAAGAATGTATGAATCAGTGTAAATTATCTCAGTTTTAATATTCACATCCATCAGAACAGTATTCATTTCCATTAAAAAAAAACCCTGTAAAAAATTAATACCTATTCTTGTTTTCATAATGTAGGAACCTTTTTCATATATCTAATTTACTTAATTTTTAATATAAATTCCCAAAGAAACCAGATTTTATAGAAATTCCTCCCATATAGAGGATGGTACCACCTATCTTGAATAGTTCCTGCCTCTCCTATAAGATAGAGTGAGTGCAATAGCTCTATGAACTTAAAATTCAAAAATGCCATCAAGCCTGCTTGCCCAGATAAAGGTAGCATACCAATTTATATAAGCTAAATTTACATTCAAATCAGAATCTGTGCTTTTCCAAATTGTGCAAGATCATCAAACAGGTATAAAAATGTGTAAAGACCAAAGGTGCAGAAAGGTACAGAAAAATATGCAGCTAGGAAAACATAGAAAACATGGATTTTTAATGCAAAAAAAATGAGCCCAGATACAGACATATTTAACAGAAAACCTCAATGACTAAATGGAATAAAAACTTGTCAACTGCCCTTATTCTCTATCCGCCTAAAAAGTCTGCTTGCTTGTTCTGATTCAAAGCTTTACTTCAAAATTGATCTTTGCTGAAACTCAAGACTTTTGGACCACAAGGTTTTTTTTGCTACCTCATCACTTTGATTTTATGTGCTGCTTGCAAACCATGAAGGATAATTATCTCTACCTTTCTCTGTCTATATTCTGAAATTCTCATCAAAGGAGTCTTTGAAATTCTCCAGATAGGTGCAGCAAGCCAGAGTTCTGCAACCATCTTCTGCAAAGGAGACATTTTCATTAGCAATGACTTAATTTTGTAATGATCTTTCTCAAAGGGCATTCATTTTGATGCTGTTGTGTCAGCCAGGAATATTATTTTTTTAAAGTTTGTTAGCTTGTTTGCTCTTGTCGATCTTTTTACAGGGCTCTTTCTTTTTTAGCATAGTTGTGGTGTTTTCACACTTTGGTTGTATATTTAAAGAAGCAGACACAAATATAAACCAAATAAATTAATCCATCACAAGGGCAATAGAAAATGAGGTACTAATTTTTGCAGGCAAGTAGAGGCATATCAATTGCCCCATTGGGACATTACACAAAGAGGCAGTTTTGAGCTTCAGAAATAATCTGGAAATGTTGCTTCAAATCAAGTTGGGATGAGGATGTTTACACCCATTTCAAGCTATCTTTTCTTCTAAGAGTGTAAGGCTTCCCATTAATTCCTTGCAATTCTGGAAGAAATCATAGTAGCAAATATTTCTTTAGGAATAAAATCTGAAATATTTCACATGATAACATATAAAAAAGCCATTTTCCATCTCCATTGTCAATCCAAAGATATCAGCTTGTACACACATCTATGCATTAACTTGTAATAACTATACAAAAAAGCATTTGCAAGTATTCTTGTGTATGTGTTGACTTCCATGTGACATGGATCCCACATTATCAGTATTCAAACTCAAGTAGAAATCAGTGATTACTTGATTGTACTGTATGGCATTAATTTTTTCCTGAAGATTTTATTTGAGCTTAGAGATTTTGAGTAGAGATTTCTGGTTTAATAAAACACTATAGTTAATGCTGGATAATGACAATCAATAATGGCAGAAAAGCTTTAGTATTCATTTTAAAAGATAGAACATAAACATCAAAATTAGCAATACACAGAGACACACAAACACAGAGATATTCTTCCTTAAAAGTTAGATTGATTGTCACTATGCTCTTATGACTGCTTATGCAAGAAGCAAAAGGCATAATGCCATATGAAAAGAAGATAGATGTTGAAAGTAAGTGTACTACTTTTATTCCTACATAAATCAAAGTATAAGAAGCTATTTATCAACTGGTATCTTTTGGGAACTGTTAACCATTTCCAGTATGACATTAGGGCAAACATTTCAATTCTTTATCATGGAACACATCTTAAGGCTAATTCTAGTTCTTACCACCATATGAAAGAAATCTATAATAAAAACTTTCTCACATTTTTCTCCTCATAGTGTGGATAATATTAACTAGTTGTAGATATAGATTCTTTGAGGTCGAAGTTACACATTGACATATAGCAAATTTACTCTGTGCTATGTGGATTTCTTGAACTGATCAGCCTAATTTTACATATCAAGTGGAGCTTTGGGTCATGACTGTAATCTGTTCCTTGACTCCGGTCACAACCCAATTTGGTTGTGTCTGGAGGCATGACCGACTGCGCATGAGCGCAGTCAAAAAAAAAATGGCACCAAAGGAGAAATTGAAAAAAGGAAAAGGAATCTTTCCACACCAATTTTGTTCACCACCCAATTTTTAAATTGTGACCCAATTAAAAAATCAATTTTTTTGTTTGCCACCCAATTTGGTCATGAACAGGAGCGTTTGTGACCCGAGGTTTCACTGTACTGTGTGGAAATTTTATTGAGCATTTTAATGAACCCTTGTTCAATTTGATACAAAATTGCTTTTTTCTCCCCTTAACCACAAAGACAGTTTCTATGTCATTCTAATTAATAGAGTGCAAGGTTCTTACTCATACCTTGGCTATTATTAAGTGACTTAGTTATAGTATTAGATAATAATAGGTTTGTGTGAATGTCCTGTCTTTTTCTGAACATTTACCTGACTAGGGTTCTGCAACTATCCTAGTTTCAACTAAATCTCAAAGAAAGACAAAAAGAGGGAGTTTTTTAGAGTAGAGACATCTTCAATATTACTACTGTGAAAGTACACTATAGCAGGAATGTCCACCTTTGTGTAACTTTAAGACTTGTGATCCTAAATGATCCCATGCTGGCTGGGGAATTCTGGGAATTGAAGTTCATGAGCCTTAAAATTGCCATGGTTGGATGCCCCTACTCAAAAGGAATGTAGCCAATAGTCACTGGGACTGGAGCTCAGCTCAACTCAAGGAATTCTTTCATTTTTATATGGGAAGGAACAGCCTTCAAAGGATTTAATTGTGTTTTTGCAGATGAACTGTTTGTTGCTAGCAATCCATAAGGATAAGTATGTGGTATGTTCCCTGATTTCATTGTATTTTTTTACATTTCAATCCCTTTCTGAATACTGATTTGTGATGCAGAAGGGGTCTAGCAGCCCTGTGATTCTGTAAAAAAGTGACACTAGGCAAGAAACAGATGGCATCGTTAAAAAACTAAATGATCTATTTTAACAAAGTAAATTGATGTAAATACAAGATATAATTTGTCTGTGTGGTGTAAGTGATACAAACAGTTTTGCAAAGTCTGTTAAAAACCCTCAGAGCATTCATTGGAACACACTGACTGGTTTCACAGGAAGTAGATAACCAGGTCAGTTTAACAAATCAAGGATGTTGGAAAAACTGTATATACAAAGATGATAGAGATGATTTACAGATGAGAATAGATGATAGATAGATAGATAGATAGATAGATAGATAGATAGATAGATAGATAGATAGATAGATAGATAGATAGACAGACATAGACATAGGCAGACAACAGACAGACATGATTGATAAATAAACACAGAAAAAGGTAGAGATGGAGGATTAATAAATATATGATTGATAGATGATAGAGAGTGGTGATGGACAGAGACAGACAGATAAGTATGACTGACAGAAAGACAGATGATAGATGATATAAAATAGATGATATAGGATAGATAGATTGATAGATGATGAATGGATGGATAGATAGATGATAGATAGATAGATAGATAGATAGATAGATAGATAGATAGATAGATAGACAGATAGACAGATAGACATAAAGATAAATAGATAGACATGATTGATAAACAGATAGACAAAGATTGATAGAGATGAATGATAGATAGATAATAGAAAGAGAGAGATGATAGACTAGGACATATGGATATGATTGACAGAAACAGATAGATAAACAGATAGATTCTAAGTTTCTGTTTCTGAAGTTGTGAAAACTTAGAATTGAAAGCAGCTGCCAATACTATTCTCATACAAAAAAACAAAAAACAAACCCTGAATAAATTCTAGTTTATTTAAATCTAAGTTTTAATACCAGTTTGGCTGTTAGACTTCTCTTTCATCTTTTCTCCCTAAGGCAATATACAGTATATAGGGATCTGCCATCTGAGAATGAGTGACTGATCCAAAGTCCCCCAGTGAGATTCCCCAGCCGATGGTAGAATCTATTCTAACACCATCACCGTTTCATCATACAGCCTTCCCTGCATAGCAAGAATGGGCAACCTATACTTTGCATTCATCCAATCCAATTTTGCAGACTTTGGCACCTGTCTAAGATCCTGATATTAAAATTGGCAGCATACCAAGGCAATCTGACAATATAACTTTCTGCCTTTTTTAAAAAAGAGAAAGAGAGAGAGAGAGAAATATGCAAAATATTTGTGTGATACCTCCAACTGGCATAATACATTTTTTTAAAAGTAAGCCTCCAAAATATTTTTTTAATTTACTCAATGAGATCCACAACTCATACAGCCACATTTATGAGCACTTTAAGGCAGATCTTATTTATCTGATTTTTAAAAGATGTGCAGCCCTCTTTTGAAAAATAGTTGCCTGTCTCCTGTATAGAGTTAGGAAAGCATTTCCCTGTCTAATAGCATAGAATCATGCAGTTGAAGAAGTATTACAGAGGACCTAATCACTGCTCAATGAATAAAATCTATTGTTACAAGCACTCACAAATGAGAATTGAACATCTTCTCTTCAGAACTTCTTCAGAAAGGAAGAGCCCATTCATTTTCTCCAGATCTTTTATTCCATTGTCACCCTTTACTCTGATTATGAAGCTCCACTTAATTTTACAATAAAACCTTTGAAAGCCCTTCCAAATCTCTGAAACATGCAATCACATTCTGCCTTATTCTTTTCCTTCTTTGATCTAAACACATGCAGACCCTTCAGCCTTTCTTCACCAAATATTCCCCTGATCATTCCCTTTCTATGAATCCTTTCCAATAATCACTACCCACTACAATGCCACTTAAATTGTGGCATTCAGACATAGTCACAGTGCCATACACAAAGTCTTATTTGTGTAGAATCTAATATGCATTCCATGGTTTGGATACACTAATGCTAAGAGCAACTGCACTGGTGATTTTATCTTTTGCCCTCTTTGCCTTGCAATACAAATATTCGTGACCTAGTTGAGAAACACCTGAAAGAAAATAAATACTGAAGAATATGAAATGGATCTGATGTCAGAGACATTTTACTCTCTGCTATTTTGACAAGGGAAAATATGTTCTTCATTGCTGCTCCCTGTCTTCTCCATAGACTGCTCAATGCCTATGGATGAGCTCGCCACAAATCTTTCAGCTGGCAAGGCATCAAACAATACTCCAAAGCTGAACATTTTTCTAAAACAAGAGTTTCCCAAAACTACTGTCCCTGCTTCTTTCCCAGCATATTTTGGAAGAAATCCAGGGGGCAAAACCTAATATATTATCCAGACTGCAGTTGAAGATCAAAGATGTTCTAGTTGCTGCTTTCTGAGATCTTCCCTTAGGATTAAGTTGTTGAAATATTAAACACTGAGTTGGATGAGGAATAGCTCGGTGGTGAAAGAATGTATAAAAGCTAAAAGTTTAAAAAAATGCTATACCAATATGTATAGTTTATTTTTTAATACCATAACAATTATTATAAATATGTTCCATGTGCAAAATTATGCAATATGATGGAGGACCTCATGACAGTCAATGTGCCATTTTATCTTAAGTATAAAGAATATTGTAGGATCTTGAAAATAGAAAATATTAAAAGAGTTTGATGCCATGGAATAAAGTCCATTTCACAATACATCTGAAATATAATCCTGAATTACTGGTACATCTGTTCCTGGATTACACATCATGTTTCTAAGATTTTGTTGGACTTTCAAGTTTTGTCACAGCAGAGTGGTTAATATTTAAGATGCTCCAAAACTTACTATTTTTCTATAACAGATAATACAACTAGCCATCTAGAAATGTTCTTTGATGGGTGATCTATCAGTGACTCTGTAGATTAAAGTCCCAAATAGAATAGGAGGGACAAAAGAAGGAGGAGAAAGAAGAAGAGTAAGTGGTTTCTTGCTTTTCTGCTCTACAGAGAACTTCCTAGCAAATGAAGAGAATGAAGAGATCAGTTACAAGCAACCTTAATGTCACCAGAGTTGATCAAAGTTACTTTTTTTTTAATTGTTGCATGCCTATTTATAAGAAACTCACTAGACTAGGGTTGTCAAACTCCCATGCCTGGCCATGCCCATGCCTAGTTTTGCAAAGTCACAATACAACATGTGACACCATTGTGATGATGCGAGTTTGACACCCTTGCACTAGACTGACTACATCACTTAAATATCACTTAAATATTTGTGTTTAATTTTTGACACTTGAACTGTTAACTGTCACAACACAAGTATTAATTATATAAGTATTCTGTGGATTCCTTATATGATTTAAATGGAGTTGTAAATTGGAACCAGCTTGTGATAATCATAATGAATCTAACAAAACATTTTTACTTGCATTTCAACATTAATTTGTCAGTTTGTTTGCTGTTATCTCTATACCATTTCTTGGCAAACCATTAATTGTAGTATGCCAAGCTGAACCACTTCTTGTGAGATAAGCAGCCATGTAAATTTGATTAAAATGAACAAACAAATAGATATGTTTAAATAAATGAAGCAGGATGTTGTATGTGTCACTGGATACAGAACACCAAACAGACTGATTTTTTGTTGTTGTTCAGGTCCTATTGAAAAATACAAAGCTGAATATGGATTTTTACTACAATAGTACTTTTTTTTTTCTTCCTACATTTTTTACTTGGAGGGGGGAGTTAAAAAATCAACACACAGCTTCGGACTCCCCTGATTATAAACATATGATTTGGTTATTTTTAGCTTTGTTTGTTTTGCTTTGTTCATTTAGACTTTTTCTAATTAGCCTTGATGAGGACCTCATTCAGTACTCCTAGCTTGGTGAACAATCTCTGCCTAGAGATCAATACAACTATTTGTACTTAATTGATTATGCAATTTGCATTTACAGATTTCCATTAATTCCCTCTGTGTGAACTTTGAGGTGCTAATTATTGTGTGGCATTGGAAGTGTGATGCAACAATTAGACTTTGGGGCATTCTCATGACTAGTCTTGAGTTATTCCACATGCTATTTTGCCAGCATGTAATAGAAAGTGGTATCCTTCCTATGCAATCCTGCAGCATTCATCTTAATTAAATGTGATTTCTTTGGTTTTGACTTAGAATGTTGTATATAAATTCAGTCACTGTGATTTGCAAAGTGTTGTTATTGGTTCAAATGTTGGACTAATCCAATATTGTTATTTTCAATAAACATGGTTAAAATCATGACTTGGGGCAATGCTCGAGCATCTGATATCATTCAAATGTTCATAATGTTTATCCTTGTATGACATCTTACAGGTTTTTTTTACTCACATGAATGCAGTCATATTAAATACTGGATATTAAGTAAGAAGAAGCTGAATCCAGATATGACTACAGTTTGATTGCTTGTTAGTCTTATAGGCTGGGACAGGATTGTTATGCAGATCTCGCCTAGTCTTGGACGATATCTGAAACCATTATTATATCACATTTAAATATATAAATTGATTAAATAAAATAAATAACAGAGTTTTTGGAAGTTGGTTGTACCAGGATCCCTTTGACAGAGATTCCAAGCAAAACGTTTTTACTGTTTGATTGTAGGAAAATAATATTAGGAATTAATACATAGCTGGAGAAGGATTATTTTTAATAATAATAATTATAAACATACATATATACACACTTTGAATTATAGATGTTTCAGTACACTTCCTGTCCACTTAAATATTTGTGTTTAATTTTTGACACTTGAACTGTTAACTGTCACAACACAATTACAAATATGTGAAGTGATTAGTACTTGAAAAATCACTGCCAAGTTGTAACATGCAAAAAGCAGTAACTAGCAAGGAATTATTCCAAATATTTCTAAAGCTGTTTTACAGCAGACATAAGGACAACATTTATCTGAAAAAAAAAATCTGATCCTTTATAACTTAAAGCATTTTTCTCTTTTTAACTGACACCAGAAAGGCCAGCAGAACCCATCTGATTTACACATTTTTTTTTTTAATTTTAAGAATGTTAAGAGGTAGAATGGTCTTGGCTTTCCCTTTCTTCAGTTTGTTCTCAGACTTCTCAGTTCCCACCAACACAGTCTGGTGATTATTGCTATACATTAATTGCTGGAACCTTAAGTATAACAAGACATTAACTCTGTGTATATATCTGCAACAGTACAAAAGGAATCCAAATAATGTGGAAAGCCAGATTCATCTTGAACGACTCAGAGAGTTGGCAACCTGATATTTTCCAGGTGCTTGGGCTTCTACTCACAGCATCCCCAGTGATATTATGCCCAAAGTGGGTCTCAACCAAAACATCTTTGCTTCTGTATTACAAGCACAGACAGTAAAGTTTTAATATTATAGGTGAAAATTGCAGTAACATTCTATAGTGGACACAGTTCCCTAATCAAGATTTTATCTTTGCCATTCTACTAGGTCTAGCTTCAACCCTCTGAATGTGATCAATAGTTCATGGTCAGATAACAAATAACAGATAATCAGAGTTGGTAGGGCCCTTGCTGTTTATTTAGTCCAACCATCTGCCCAAGTGGAAGACCCTCCACCATTTCTGACAGATGGCAGTCCAATCTCTTCTTGAAAGTCTCAAGTGATGATGAAGTCTCAAGTGGTCACTGAATAAGTTCAGTTTTCAATGAAAGGTTTTATTAGCCTACACTTTTAAATTATGTTTTTCCCTCTCAGAGATATTTCTGTAAAACTTCAGGGTTGCCTCAGGCTTTGTAGCCTTAGTTGGTGCTACATAATCAATGATACTCGCAGCCTGAATGTTTGAGAAAATGATAATAGACAAACTTTTTTTTCAAATTAAATGAGGAACACCAAGCAACTAATTTAGCAAGATGTCTCCATCATGCGTTGAAACAAGTTTCAAATTTGTGTAACTGTTAATGAGAAAACTAAAGTTCTGTGACTGATTTCACAAAGGATTACTAGGACCCTCATAAAACTACAGTTGCCAGAATTGTTTAAAGGAAGCAATGATTTCAGTCTAGTTTTCCTACCAGTTAAAAGAGTCACTATTGAATGTCTCTTCAATCCAGAGGGGGAAACAACCTAATTATACAGTCTAAAGCAAATTGCAAGAGATTACAATTCAAAAATTAATTCTGGGAAAAATAGCTTGGATAGGATAGATAATTCCAAGCCATGTGTTTTTAGTTTTAGTTGAAACCCATAGGCTTCAGTCAGCCGTAATGGATGTTAAAAGTTGATTCATCCCTGACAATGCTATCTGAGGCACTTATAAATTGTTGTTCAAAACTCTGGTTGTTCAATCAAGTATTTTAGCATATAGCTCATAATACAGCCATTATACAGATAATAAATGTCAGTGTGGTATGGTGGTTTAAGTGTTAAGCCAAGAACAGGGAGATACAGATTCTAATCTACTTTTAGCCACTGAAGTCCATTGGGTATTTTGAGGCCAGTCATTTTTTCTTTGCCCAACCTACACCAAGGTGTTCTTGTTATGAGGGGAAATTAGGAAGTCAAAATACTATAGCATGTGTTCCTGAATGAAAGATAAGAGGGAGATAATAGATAGAAAATATTTTTATTTCTTTATAAAATGTTTAGGCCACTTCACTCCACAACCACTTTGAATGGCTTCACAAGATTAAAAAACAAAATGAAAGAACATAGGAATTCCATGGGAACAAATAAAAAATAAATACAAATAAATAAGTACAAATAAATAAAAATAAAAGCAAAGCAAAGCAAATAATGAAACGCCTATTAACATCACTCCACCTAAAAGGCTCATCTAGTTCAAGGATTATGAAAAGCAAAGTTTTTAAGGCTTACTAGAAAGTGGGCAGTATGAATCTCTGAAGGATTATTATTCATGTTCCAGAGCATAGGTCCTTCAACAAAGAAGATTCATTTCTTGGCTCCTGCTCAATAATATTGCTTGACCAATAGAACCCAAAACAAGTAGACTTTGTATGATTGAACACAATGGGCTACAAGAACCAAAGAGACCCACACTACAACAGTTATAAACAACAACCCCCGGGTCAATTAATACTCATACAATGTATGGAAGCTGTGACACTGAGTGGCAAACATTCCTTATGATCATTTATTGTCAGTTGCAAAAATGTACATTTTCAAATAGGACCAGCCAAATGTGCTTGTCCATCAATTGTTTCCACAAGCATTGGTTTCTGTAATACTGGTATGTGTGTGATCAGTTCAAACTATCACACCGTGGTTTCATCTATGAAATTGACATTTATGCATAAATCTAAAAGAACTGAGAGTTACATTTAAAAATCTGAGGGTGAATGAAAGGTAAGAATAACATGCATTTTCTTTTAGCCATCTGCTTGAGCTCTTGATCCTTGATGTCCCTTTGTCCAACAGGATAATCTATTAATTTTTCCAAAGGTGAGGCTTTGTAAAGTTTCAGATACTTGCTTGCTACATGGGCTGCAGTTCCACAGGTGCAGCACTTAGCACAGAAGTCTGTATGGTACTTTCAAAGTCCCTAGGTTTCCTAAGGGTCTGCAGTAGAATCATAAACTGAGGTTCACCTTCTGGGTTTTCTGTCAAGGGCAGAGTTATTTTTGTTGCTCTTTTTTGCTTAGATTATCCACAGCTAGCATCTAAGGATCTTGCAGGAAAAAAAGATGAAGATGGGAGTTGGGGTAGGTGCGGAATAAGAATGTAGTAAAAGAAACCCTTGTGGGTTTTTTAAGGGGCAATGCTCATTTCCATTTCAAGGCCATTGAGCTGTCTGAAGATATTTCCACAGTCGTGTAATGTCCTAGATCATGTTACCTTACTACTGAAATTATACCTATTTATCTACTCACATTTGCATGCTTTCAAACTACGATAGTAGGTTGGCGGGAGCTGGAGTACGGGAGTTCATCCTGTCATGTGATGCTCAGGTCTTGAACTTGGGCTACCAGCTTTCTAGCCTACAAGCCCAGTTCTGTAAACCACTTAGAGAGGGCTATAAAGCACTGTGAAGCGGTATATAAGTCTAAGTGCTATTGCTATCCTTAACCACCCTGAAGGGTATAGAGAGATTGAAAAAAACTTCTTTATTCTTTTCTCAATGCCTCAGATCTTCCAGTTGCCTATCAATTAACAAATTCTCCATATTCTGTGGAGTGCTTTTTCCTATCTCATCTTTTTGTTCCTTAGCAAGTCCTTGTGGTACTGGTGATCACAAGCAGGAGTATTCCACTTCATGTCTCTTGAATGATTCTCACAAACACTGAGCTCACCTTGTTTCAGCTTAGGGATCTCTCAGTTTTATATCATTCTTCTACCTGAATCTTCAAATGCAGTTCCAAGATCCTGTCAGGAGTCTGCAAAATCAAAATCATTTGCCATCCTATATTGAAAAAGAATACAATATTAAAATTCCATCAATCAATCATGAGAAATGGTAGTGGCAACAAATGGGTTGTTTTAATTATGAACTCAGTATCAATAAATATAACCCATACAAACAAAAGCTATTTTGGGATCTTGCATAATTTTTAAAAGTGAGAATCATTCCGAAGAGAATAAAGTTTAAGAAAACTGTTCAGTAATGAAATAATAATGGAATCTCAAAACCTGTCAGTGTTTCTCCTTGCTACATCTTAAACCAGTGTTTCTCAAACTCGGCCACTTTAAGAAGTGTGGATTTCAACTCCATGCCAGCTGAAGAATTTTGGGAGTTCATGTCCACACATCTGGACAAGGTTGAGAACTTCATCTTACACCAAACAAAATAAAAGGGGGGAGCCTGTTAAGTTCCCCAAGATAGAGTATTTTTTTCTGAATATCTTCCATTAATGATTTTACAAAATAGAAAATAACAGAGTTGGAAGGAATTGGAGGTCTTCTAATTCAATCTCCTGCTCAAACATGAGAACCGATACTCTTTCAGATAAATAGCTATCCAACCTCTTTAAAAGCCCAGGTGATGGAGCACCCATAACTTCTTGTTACCCCTTTCCCATTCCAAGAGCCAGGTTTATATTCCATCACATTTCCAAATCAAAAAGCTTGTCTACCCTCTGAGATAGTGTTGGAAGATCCAATCTTATAGCTTTATTTCATCATGACATAGAAATCATGATGGCCTTGGTGAAATCCTCTACTCTTTCAACTTTATTTCACTGGTGGTGGTGTCCATGAGGAATGCCTTATGGTGTTTCTACAAAACATTGTAGAAACAAATCAGCAGGATGGTAGAAGGAGCACTGCAATTAAAACTGCTCCTGTTTTGAATGTGTGCATGTGATGTCATGACACATATAATATGCTTGCATTAAGATCCTCCTTTTGTCATCTTGATGATTTTGACCCCCAGCTTGTTGATACCACTGTCCATAGATTTGTTATGTGAAAGGGGAGGCAGGGAATAAGAATGCCACTCTGATCGCCTTGAAAACTAAACAAGATAAAAATCAATTGAACAATTGATGTATTATCTGACAGCTTGAATTATCTGACATCTGTGTATGTCAGCATTGTCCATCCTTTGCTATTTTAAGACTGGCTGGTTGGAGAATTCTGGGAATTGAAGTCCACAAGTCTTTAAGTAGCCAAAATTAGACAGCCTTGGTTTACATGGCTTTCTGTCTACCTTCTTAAATTTGGGTCATATTCATAAATAAGTATAAATAAATAAGACAAGAATTTAGTCAGTGATACTGTCCTGTGATATTTAGTACTCATTTCATAAGGCCTGCTCTGCATATCATAGTCTTTTCCTTTAACTCTAACTTAACTGCTAATTGTGGGACAGTGGAAATCATATTAATTTAATCTGCAAAAGGTTCATAAATGTCTTTACCTGCTACCTTTTCTCAATCTGTTTTTACCTGTTGATACCTGTTTCAATTCCAATAGAACATTTGATTAAAACTGACAAGGATTAAAGCGAAGGTTTCAATATCATAATGGTGTCACTTCAAATACCTGCAAGCATTTCAGAGATCTGAGGTTAAAAGTACAGCTTTCTAACAAGGTAATTTAGTAGAAACAATGAGTACCAAAGCCAATTTCAATTTAGACCATTTTAAAAGGAAAAATTCAGGATTCCATGTACATATGACAAATAAAAGTCAAAAGTCTTGTGCCAAATTCTTGGTTTCTCTGACATGAATATTTCCTTTTGGTCTGTTTTTCTTCAGATATTTATTTATTTGATTTGCCAATTGTTTACAAGATAATAGGTATAAGTATAAACATGAGTAAGAATACAGGAAATAGGTATGAATAAATGGGGATAATAGGACAGGGACTGTAGGCATGATAGTGCACTTATGCACACCCCTTGCAGTCCTCTTAGGAATGGGATGAGGCCAATAGTGGATAGATTGATATTAAAGGAGTGGGGGTTAGAGGATGTAACAACAGAGTCAGGTAGTGCATTCCAGGCATTGACCACTCTGTTGCTGAAGTTGTACTTTCTGCAATCAACTTTGGAGCAGTTTACATTGAGTTTGTATCTGTTGTGTGCTCTTGTATTGTTGTGGTTGAAGCTGAAGTAGTCATTGACTGGTAGGATATTGTAGCAGATAATTTTGTGTACTACGTTTAACTTATGCTTACGATAATTTTGTGTGCTACGCTTAAATCCAACCGTAGGTGGTTGTTTTTGTGCAAGTTTTTCCAAGCCCAAAATCTTAATCTGGTGATAAAAAGTATTCTATTGTGAGCAGAGGAGTGTAGTACTCTTCTCGTGAAATACTTCTGGACTTACTCAATTGTATTAATGTCTGATATACAGTGCAGATTCCAGACTGAAGAGCTGTATTCGAGTATTGATCTAGCAAAAATTTTGTATGCTCTAGTTTGCAATTCAATATTTCTGAAGGAGAAGCTTTATAAGATTAGATTAGATACTTTATTTCAATTGCTTTGGAAGATGCATCTAGTACTCTGTTGGTTTTTGGTTAAATATAAATTGATCAGCCCGCACACCAAAATAATTAGCCATGTAATTTATCAGTGTGTGTTTTCAATGGCAGGATTAACAGTTTCCCAAGCCATATATTTTGTTTAGTTCTTGAGGTGTTTCCTTTTCTCTTTTCATATGAAATTTTATCATAAAAGGTTATCCTCCTTTTTTTCTAAACAACTAAACTTTATTGGTTGTCATTGAAAAGACAGAATGCAAGAACGAAGATATTGTTCAAGTTCAAATACATTTTCAAAATGTTCAATGTTTGCATAAAATGTACAAAATGTTCAAATACATTTTCAACAAAGAAAGAAAGAAAGGAAGGAAGGAAGGAAGGAAAGAAAGAATTGGACAGTTTTTGAATTCTGCTTTCCAGCCCTATAATTTATAGTATTTGTATATTTAAAATGGTGATGGAAGAAATGAAATTTATTCAGAGACAAAATGGTGCCAAACCATTCTCATATTCATTAGACGTCCAAAGAGATAATTTATGCAATGATTCCGAAAGAGGTTTATGGAATTGAAAAGTGTTTGGATGCATAACTGAAATTAAATGGCAATGAATGTATTTGTTAGGACTTCAGAACTGAGCCCCAAACAACAGGAACACTTTCTCCAAACCTATTATAATTTGAAACCTTAACTAGCATGACTCATTGATACAACTCTGAGGGCAATTTACTAATTCTACAAGGATAGTTCCTATAGCAACCCAAGGCCACTTTCATTTGACAATAACATTTTATGATTTTCCCCAAAAACATTTCTGTGGCATTTGCAAAGCAGTGCTTAACCATAATATATTAAAAAATATCAGACTTGAAGGACAAGAATTTAGAGGATACCTGAAATAGCCACGATAGCATGATGAGACAGAAGCAAGCATAGGGAATATAATTTTAAATGTAAATATTAAATTCTTTTTTATTGGCAATTTTAAATTGCTGAGTTCCAATGCTCATAAACTTTCAAAGTTTTGGAAGAAAAATCATCAATCAGTTCAATGAAATTTATTCCTTAGTGTACTTGGTTCAAATATATCAATTTTGATCAAAGTTACAAATTTTACCATTTATGATGCTTGCTTTTTTCCTTCCTATATGATTTTTAGGACTGGCATAAAAAGGGCAATGAATATTTAAATCTGAACACAAAATACTACCTTTCATTGAACCAAAGATTAACTATTCCAGCTTCATCCAGTTTGTTGTCTCCAAATGGTTCCGAGTTTCAAAGCAGCATCAAAGCTTCAATAGAACAATATTTCCTGGAATGTCTGAAGTCATCCTGTTGGATAAAGCCAGACTAATCCATATAAACAGTAGCTTTCCATGATCTCAGGCAGTGGTATTTCCACTAGGAGAAGTTCTTTCAATTGTATTTATTGAGAAGTTTGAACCGAAGTCGGAAATTGTGTTTCTGGTCTTTTCAACCTTGTTGTTATGTTCCCATCTTTTTCTCTTTGTTGTGTATATGTAGTTAAAGCCCAACCAATCAACCGTAAACTATAACAATGAAGGAAAATTTTGTCCAGCATCATCTTCATTTTACCAATAGTTTTTTTAATGAAGTTATTATGCTTGATGTTTGGATCTTGGTGAGAGGGTTATAAAAGATATTTTAGTTTCTTTTCTTTTCTTTATAAAAAAAAAGTACACTTTTTTCCTAGGATTTTCTTTTTGTTTTGTTTGGATTGGATTGATTTTTTTTTTTTTTTGCTAGAGAATCTCCAGNTTTTTTTTTTTTTTTGGCTAGAGAATCTCCAGTGGACAAAACCACCAAATTCTCACTTAGATAAATCTAAACAACTGCTGAATATTAAGGTTATGATTTAATTCCAAAAGCAAATTATTTTTTAACATTTTGCACTCTCAACCACTGAGTTGCAAGGAAAATGCAAAGAATTATTTGATGTAAAGAGTTTAAGAATCCCAGCAATAATTCTGAAATATCTTTAAAACCAGGGGCTTCACATTTAAAATAACAAACCAACAGTTACAAGTAAACTGCATGTAAACGGCAAAACTGTATTTAGCTGGAGGTAGGAATCAATGATGATTTAATTGAAGGGGAATATTTTATTTGGGGCCTTCTGTCCCCCATTATCAAAGAAATGCCTGCTTGTTTTTATTAGCTCTTGAACCTCACAGTGGAAATATCTGCAAACACTCCAACTTCACCCTTTGCTTTGAACTTCTCCAGCCATCTGCTGCTCATTAAAAGAACCATTTGGTTAATTACATACAATTATTATCTATTATTATTCAGAGGCAATTGTTATTTTGTTTAATAAACAAATTTTATCCATACATTTAGTCTCTATGTTTGATTTGGAAACAGATAACAGTGGTTATCAATGGCTATGCATATGAAATTAGTTTGCATGAAAACTGACTCTCTGTACTTTTATGAATATAATTTCTTTTCAGAGTTACACAGTTGGTTTGATAGTACCTTTTCCAGGGTATTAAGGCATCTTTGTAGTCATATCTAAGATCTTTGTAGTCACTAATTGTCTACCAACTAAAACTTAACTAGAACTGATTCCTCCTCCTCCTCTCCTTCAAGACAGTCTTGATTCCCCTGGTGACTGACTGGATTAGTCCCTCTTGGTAAGAACTCAGAAGTGCTTTGCCATTGACTACTTACTTAAAGCCCATGTTCCACTGCACCAACGGATGCAAAGAGGATGTAAAACGGACAAAAAACCTTGCTATCCGTTGGAAAACGTGATGCATCTGTTGTGTATTCACTGCGGACGTGTTTCATACGCTCTATCCATCAAACATCCGTCTACTGTTATTTCATCTGCTCAAAACGTTTTGAGCTGCACAAAACCTTTTGAGCAGATGAACTTTCCACTGCGTACGATGTACATGTGCGACATATACGGGCAACAAACGTTCTATGTCTATTGTCATCCGTTAAATGTCCGCTGTATCCTCTCGGCATCCTCTGGACATCCTCGCAACTCACATCTGCTGCAGCTGAAAACGGAAAGAGGGAGGAAGCGAAAGATACACGGAAAATCTCCACAAGCGTTAGTAAGGCACGGAAATAGGAAAGGATTGTAAGCGGATGCCATCGTTTTGTATATGGGATATCCCCTCGGATATGTTAGGATGGTCTGGAGTATGCCTAGAGTATGGAGAAGGACACCTAGTGAAAAACCGGATATTTCCTTATAAAAAGGGGGAGGAAATCACCTGGATGCTAACTATCAGTCCAGAGCCATGGTGTACAGACTCTTCAGCCATTTGGTCTTTGCTCTTCACATCAATCCATTGATCTCCACCACATGATCATCACACCACTCCTTATGGTAGCTACGATCTTCAACAGCAAAAACAAGCCTGTTTCAGCATGTTTCACCTTTTCTACGAAAAGAGAAGAAGGAGACGTCCACGAGCTTTGTGTGGGTCGACGATGGATCGGGAGAAGAGTGGAGTTTGGACTGTATGACAAGCTGATGGTGGAACACTGAGGAATGAGACACTCGTGCATTCACAGAACTTCATGAGGAATGCGCAGCCATGTTTGACAAAGTTGTGAGCGGCTGAGACCCAGGTTGAACCAAGCAAAAGCAGCGCAACGTTCTGGCGCCAAGCCTGGACCCTGGCTCAAAGGTGGCACTGACTCTGCGCCACCTGGCCTCAGGGACCACGTACAGGAGCCATGCAGTACGGCTGGAGGGTTGCACCCAGGTACAGCATCACAAAGTGGGTTCCCAGAGAATGGTACAGGCATCATTGAAGAAATACATGGAGGAGCTCCCTCAGAGTACCCACCACTGAAGAAGGCTGGAGGAAAGTTGCAGAACAGTGGTATCAGAGGTGGAACTTTCCCGCATACGTTGGAGCCATAGATGGGAAGCACGTGCCTGCAAAGCTCCAGCAATATGATCAGGGTCACTTATCAACTACAAAAGGGCTTTCTTCAGAATCATCCTCTTTGCCAATGGTTGATGCTGACCACAAGTTCATCTACATTCGATGCTTCAGGCAACAGGTCAGTTTTTCAGATAGCCAAGGTATACAACGCCAGTGACCTCAAGGATGGGCTGGGAACGCAACTCATCATTGGGTTTGTCCAGATCCAGACCCCCAACCCAATGACAGCACAAGATTGTCCCTACTTCATCGTGGTGTGAACGCCTCTCCCTCAGAACCTAACCTCATGAAAGCACTACAGTTTCCAGATACCTCACGCTGTGAAGAGAGGATCTTCAACACTACAGGCTGTCCACGGTAAGATCGGTGGTGGAGAATGCCTTTGGCATCATGGCCAACAAGTTCAGGTACTTCTCACCACCCATCAGCATCGCCAGAGAACGTAGAGGAAGGATTGTGGAGCTTGCTGCATCCGCACAATCTCATGGCCACCCGCTACCCAGTGTTTGCAGAAGCAGGTTGTGGACCGTCAACAAGGGAGTGGGGACATGGGCCTGTGAATGGAGCAAGGGACGAAACCTGATAGACACTGTTGGAATGAACAAGGCCCCACAGTAGGCTTTCACGTGAAGGGGAAGAAGCAGGCGCAACCTCCTGAAACAGCTGGTGCAAACTCCGCCCCGCTGCAGACAGGATGGTAGATGGTTAAGATGCTTCCCTTGAGCCTGTCTCATACACTGAGAGATTGTGCCATGTATGTTGAAGTGCCCGACAATGAATAGGGCATTAATAAAGAGATTTGTTTATTTTGAAATTGTGTTGATCAATGAATAAATTGTTATTGATAAAAAAGGTCATATGTTGTGGCAGCTGGGAGGGTGGACCACCTACAGTCCCACTATGCTTGCACTGGAAGGTTTATCAATCCCACAGCTATCCTATAACCCATCCACAACTAATCTTACCATCCCAAGCTAACCTTACCCATCCCACAACTATCCTTAACCCATCCCAACAGCTTATCCCTTTACCTATCCCACAACCTATCCTTACCCATTCCCAACTATCCTTACCGCATCCACAATATCCTTACCTATCCACAAAGCCAATTCAAGCTTAACCATTTTTTTCAAAGTTTTCACAACACTTTATTTAGTAAATAAAATGACCAAGTGTTGAGCAAAGATATACTTTTATTAATAGCTGTTCTTAAGTAAACTGTATGACGTTTATTTAAAAAAGTGCAAAATGAACCAATAAAGTGTCTTAAGTCAGATAATGAACAGAATTAACAACTCAGTCCTGGCACTTATTCTCAGTCACTCTGAGGCATGTCATGTCTCTTAGCTGTAGAGCGGTACAGGAACTGTGGATGTTGGCTGTGGCGGTGAAGTGTCTGTCTGAGGTGCCTATTGGGGTGCTTGGGCCCTGAGAGTTAACAAAAGGATGGGTGTTTCAGATAATGCCCAAGAACGACTCTGTCCGTGAGGCTGATGAGGCCCTTCCTCAAGGACGCTGGGGATGTTCAGTGCATATTACTGATGACAGATTTTTCTGTTGAGGGGCTTGGGCTGGTGGTGGATGGGAGGTAGGAGTGTCGTGGGTGCTGTTCTGTGTCTGCAGCTGGTGAGGTTGATTGTTGCATCTGTGGCATGCTGATGTAATCCGGCCTGGACTTGGTGATTAGGTGCTGCTTCTGCTGTGGGTAATGTCTGGTACTTCCTAGGCCTTGTAGGTGGGTGGTGCGTGAAAGCGTGGAAGGGCTGTGACACGGCCTGGGTGGAGGAGCAGTCCTGGAGTGGGTTCGGAGAGGTTCAGCTGGGCCGGAGGTGTGTTGTCAGCAGTGTCTGTGATCTTCTCCTTCATATCCTGGTACTGGGCCTCGTGGTCTAGGTTCCATGTATGGATCTGGCTACGTACATGATGAGTGGCTTCGGTTCGAGGTATGGTATGTCTCTTGTGGTACGACTGAGAGAGAAGTATTTGCGTGTTTGATTGTGTCCCTGTATTCTCCAATGAGGACAGTGTGGGCTCTGCCCTCCAGTCTGTCCTCTTCTGAACTGCCTTTCTGTTGGAGGTTGGAGCTGGGTGTGGGGTGGGTTCTGGCTGCTTGCTCTTCTTGTTCCATTTGAGACAGTGGGATCTCTCACCTACCTTCAACAGTGGAGTTGCGCTGTCGGGGGTCCTCTGCCATGGGGGCCTCCAAAGGCCTCCTGCCTGTGATCATGGTAAGCTGTCTTTCTTGGGTCTGTGATAGATGGACTGCCTGTTCTGTGGTGGCGCGGAGGGAGAAGGTTGACAGAGGGGCTGCTCCTCGTGGTGGACTGCACCCTCCAGGAAGCCTGCACTTAGCCCATGATTTACATCTCCTGGTCAGTGAGCTTGACCGAGGCCTGGCAGATTCTTCCGGTGCAGCTTGCCATAATCAGGTGTGCATGTGCTTCTACCATCAGGAATAATCTGCAGTGAGTCCAGGCTTTCTGCTTGTCTTCCGACACCTGCCTGCTTTCTCTTGGTGTCCGCGCTAGAGTCTGTGGCCCTTTCTCCACAAGTACTCGTTCTTCCTCGGCCATTCCAGCCCCTCCTCCTCTTGGGTCCTCGGAAATGGAGTACTGTTTCCTCTCTCCCTTCTTCCTTGCTTGCCTCTAAGCTCCCTCTGGCAGGGCTTCAGGCTTCACAGCAGGGCTTTGAGGGCCTTGGGGCTGGGTCGCACCACAGCAGCAGCAGTAGCTAGTAGCACCAGCAGCATGCAACAAGCAGCACCAGCAGACCAGCAGGAGAAAAGCACCAGCAGCAGGAGAAGCCCACAAGCACCAGCAGGAGAAGCACCAGCAGGAAGAAGCACCAGCATCAGTACCAGCAGCAGCAGCGAAGCAGCCAGCACTTCAAGTCAGGCGCTGGGGGTGGGATGGTGGTTCTGTCCTTCTTGCCAGGCTGGAACGAGTAGGCAGCACGCTTCCTCTTTTCTTCCCTGACTGACAAACATGGGTGTTCTTCAAGATGTCTCTGGCAAGCATGTCTTTCTTTGAAACGGTGACTGCATGCGAGCTGCATCCTTTTATATCCGTGGAGTTGACAGGCAATTATCCTCCCTGGCATGTGCAGTGAAAGCTTGGCATTCGCTATGCATCTGCTACGCATCCGCTATGGCACCTATACGGCGTCCCGTGATGCATCTGCGTCATATGGCAACTCATGCCGCTCCTTCCGCTACCGCGTTCCGCTTCGCTATTCTCCCCGGAAGCCTTCGGATGTGTCATGCCGCTTCCATCCGCTAGGCCCTTCCTATGAACATCCGCTTACCATCTGCGCTACGTACTACCTCGTTCCATTCCTTTCCATTCTTATTTTCCGTTCTGTTTATGCAAATTTTTGGCCAGCTTTTTGAGAGCAGATTTAACAACGGATGGAGCACCCCCAAAATTTTGCTCGTCCGCTGTGTCCTTTTTGCATATGTTTTGCATCTGTCGGCCAGTGTGACCTAGCCTTAAGATTGAGAGAAGGAGGTTTTTGCTGGTTTTGTGCCTAAGGTAGGACTAGAAGTTACAGTCTCTTTGTTTCTTATGCCTTAAACATAACACCAATCTGATTCGCTGCTCAGATTATTAGCCCTGGTTCATCATCTTTATTTTTTTTTACCCAATAATGCACAGTATTTATGTCAACACAATCATCACCATAAACAGCCTGCATTCAGTGAAAAATGGAATCTTTCAACATTCAAAATTCAGCTAAGGTACATTGCTTAAAATGCAACTCGCAGGTACTCACTGAGGTCTTACATATCATGTACAGTTGCAATGCAGTTTATTTTCTTACAGTAACTTTCCATCAAGTATGTCAACTTTTCTACTACATCAGTATTGTCATCTGTTGGTGATGTATACCACTTGAGGTATTATATTTCATTCAACTCTCATACTGCAGTTGGGCTAAAAAATTTTACACACTAGAAATACAGAAAAAAAAATGAAAAAGAGAAATCACTGAAGAATAAGATGATTTTTGTTCATGGTTTCTTTCATAAATTAAGATTTTTTTAAAGTGTTCAATTATTTGAATGGTAGTCATCCAATTTTCATTTGACTTGGGTTAATTAGATGGTATTTGTAATTTTAAAAGAACATTGTAAATAATCCTTTGTAAATACTTGTAAATAATCCTTTGTCTCCTTTCCTAAAAAGTAGCTAAGCAAAAATTAAAGCAAAGATGAAATATATTTTGTTTCATTAAAATTGACTAAGCATTAAGAGTGTTCATGATTATCTCTTGACAATACTTTTTTAAGACAAGAGGAATAAAAATTCTCAAGAGAAATATTTCTGTGCTTCATGCAGCAACACCTACAATCTTTCATGTAACTTTTTTCATTTTTAGTTTGTACTGTGAATAGAAGCTTCCAGTGAATTAAACAGAAACATCAACACTTTTAAAATGCAACCATTAAAGTTATATAACACCCAACTCAGGTTAGCATATAAGGGATTTCTATTCCAAAATGAAATGAAATTTATTTTTTTAAGAAATCATATTGATCCAGATCCCTCTGTTTGATTTTATGCATATACTAACATACAATGGTTTTGGAAGCCTTTGCAAACCTATAAATTAATATTTATATTGGAAATAGAATATCATATACTTCAAATTGTTGCTGAACTAAATTTTAAGTGGCCCAGTCAGCACTATCAAGAGTGAAGGACATGGGAAACTATAATTGGAAAATCGCACACAGATTTTCGATCTTTCAATTAATACAAATATGACTTATCTATTGACAAATTGCAAAGTCTTGCAGATAAAAATAGGACTAAATCCTTGGTCACCTACAAATATTTTTTTTCAATTTATTATAGGCCAATTGGCAGGCTTCCACAAAAACAAAATCACCAGCTTGATCCACAAAAACACATTAAGACATAATAGAGACCTAGAAGATCAACA
>BHFT01032828.1:0-45159 GCA_004320025.1 Laticauda laticaudata | reverse complement strand
TTGATGGATAGAGCGTATGAAAGACGTACGCAGTGAGTACACAACGGATGCATCGCGTTTTCCAACGGATGGCAAGCATTTTTCTCTGGTTTACATCCTCTTTGCATCCGTTGGTGCAGTGTGACATGGGCTTTAAAGAATATGTAAGGGAGTAAAGATGTTACAATAAACTTTTTAACATTGAGCATTTCCCCCCCATAAACAATCTGGTAACTGGCACAGGATGAATAGAAATTGATGCTATTTGAGAATGGTGTTCTTCCAGATGGATTCACAACTGGATGTTCCAAAGCTAAAGGGTGCTTCTGAAAACTCATCCAAATATTCTTGTGTTTTTAACCACCAAATTGTTTTTATTGCCAAGAAATAATTTATTAAATTATGTAATTTTATTGAAAAGAGGAAAACATTAAATACTTGGGGAACTGTCTGATGAATTAGACTGTTTTGCAGCAGAATTCCTTGTCCAGCTTTTCTCAAAGTTCACGCTTCACATGGTTTCTCCCAGTTCAGAGAAAAAAAATGAGCTCTCCTCTTGACTCTTTTCCACATACACAGACAATATATCTGGCTGATTTTTTTTTAATGAAAACATATTGGTGGGATACAGTTTACTTGCATTCAAGTCATAAACTTCTTTTCCAAATAACAGACATCCATTAATGATTATTATTTCTACCAGAATAAAAAGAAATTAATATTTTAAATGACCATTTAACCATTCCTCCCTACTGTTATGAATCTCTTTGAAATGAAATTGGCAAATGAATTCTTAATGACCATATTTATATGGAAATAACAGGGACTGGTGCTTCATTTCTTTTAATTATCTGAAATGGCAACTTGTCTCTAAAGGGGCAAATTCTCATCTCCGCCCTTCCTAGTTATGAGATCTGTTAGTACAGAAAATTACTGAAATATCCTAAACCTCGAGAATGTTCCGTCCTCAGATGTAAGGCTGTTTGTTTCCTTTAATCATAAATTTGTACAAAAGACGATAATGGAAAATACAGGGTCCTGCCAATAATCTAGTTAAAAAAAAAACATGTTGCTTATCTGTAGACAGGGTGATTAAAATATATGTATCCTTACCCAAGAGGGGTATATAAAGAGGTTTATAAAGCCAAATTGAAGAGCCAAAATTTCACATCAGGATAACTTGTGGGATGGCAGAGAAATGTACTTTAAAGACAACAAACATGATTCATTCTAGCAATTATTAATAATTGCTAGTTTAATTAACTATTTTGGCTGAAGAAGATAATTTTTGGGTTGTTTTTTTTTTGTGATGCCAGATTTTCCTCTTTTTTAAAAGTAGCTTTAGTCACTGAAGAAAGAAAAAAAGGAGTTGTACCATGAAGAACTTATTTTCACAGATTTTAAAATGCCATCTGTTAATATAAAAAAGTTTAGCAATTAGGAAAAAAAAAAGAAAAAATAGTTGTGGAAAGGAAGATATAGAAAGACCTAAGTCTAAAATTTCAAGAGAAACTTTTGGATTTAAGAGTTTTGTTCATATCATTAAAAAAAGAAATGGACATGATTACTCACTGCCCACAATATGGATAGAATAAAATAGAAATGGTCCATTTATATTTGTTGTTTATTTTGATAATCACTTCGATGACTCAAGGACATTTTGTCCAGTGACATTTTCAGCTGGGACAAGCAAAGTATACAATCAGGGTATAATTATGAAATAGACATTCTCCTCAGGACCATGTCTATTGAAATAAGGTTTAATTCTGAATTCTGAAATGCTGAAGAGAGAGAATCTTTCTGGTATCCTCAGTTTAAAAATATACAATAAAAAGGGCATGAAGATTGTTTACTGATTAATAATCAATCCAGGGCAAAGATGTTGAAGTGTATGCTTATTTATTTATTTATTTATTTATTTATTTATTTATTTATTTATTTTTCTGCAATATTGATTCTCTGAATGGGACTTAATGGGGAATGTCAGTTCTGGAAGACTGAAATCAAGGACAGTAACTGGTTCAGGTTCAATTGTCCTCAGAACTGCATGGAGTTAAGAAGAAAATTGTTTTTTCTACACTTCAATCTCCTTGTAACAACACTGTAAAGCTATCAGAAACAAATATTATTCTAGCACCACTATAAACTGCCTGCAATGTGGAAGGCTTTCTCATTAATTATTAAACTGCTGCTACATCTCAAACACTCCAGTTGTTCAGTTTGCAATATCAATGACAAAATAAATGTCAGCTTGACTGGGATAAAAAGCTTAAGGCTAGGTCTCACTGGCCGACGGACGCAAAACGTATGCATAAAGGACACAGCGGACGAGCAAAATTTTGGGGGTGGCTCCATCTGTTGTCATCTGCTTCAAAAAGTGGCAAAAATTTACATAAACAGAATTGGAAAAGAATGGAAAAGAACGAACGTGGGTAGTATGTAGCGGGATGTTAAATGGATGTTCATAGGAAGCCTAGCGGATGACAGTGGATGACACCTCCGAAGGGTTCCGGGAAGAATTTTTGAAGCGGACCGCATAGCGGATGAAGCAGATGCATCACGTACACCTAAAGGAAAGAAAGGGGATGCCACATGGATGTATATCGGATGCAAACGCATCCTTTCTATTTCCATGCTACTAATGATGTATAGACGTTCCATGTACCCTTTCTTTCCTCCCTCTTTCTGTTTTCAGCTGCAGCAGATGTGAGTTGCGAGGATGCCCAGAGGATGCAGAGAGGATACAGCGGACGTTTAATGGATGAATAAACGGACATAGAATGTTTTGTTGCTCGTATGTCACGGATTTATATCGTACAAGGTGGAAAGTTCATCCGTTCACAAAGTTTCTCAAAACTTCTTGCGCAAATGAAATCGCAGTTGACGGATCCTCGACAGATAGAGAGTATGAAACATGTATGCAATGAGTACACAACGGATGCATAGCGTTTTCCAACGGATGGCAAGCTTTTTTTTAACGTTTTACATCCTCTTTGCATTCATAAGTGCAGTGGGACAGGGCCTTTAAAGAGAGGATATAGAGAAAGATTCCAGAAGTATAGAAAAGTAAGGGTCAAATTAGAACAGGTATGGGAATATGAATCCACACTTGAAAATTGAGCACTATCTAACAAAATAAAATCAATGGTGAAAAAAAGTAAGGCTCCACATTTAGGCAAGAAAAACAAAATGAACAGGTATACAGTATATATGGTACCTTGCTTAACAGTAGTAACTGTAAGAGAGATCTTGGAATCCTAGTGGACAATCGTTTAAATATGAGTCAGCAGTATGCTGCAGCTGCCAGAAAAAGCAAATACTGTTCCAGGCTGCAAAAACAGAAGGTTAGAATAAGATCAAGATCATGTGAGGTGTTAATACTACTCTGTAATGTCTCGGTAAAGCCACACTTTGGAATACTGCATCCAGTTTTGGTTGCCCTGATGTAAAAAGAACGTTGAGACTCTGGAGAGAGTGCAGAGAAGAGCAACAAAGATGATGAGAGGACTGGAGGCTAAAACATATAAACAGTTGTTGGAATTGAGTATATCTAGTTTTGATGAAAAGAAGGACTAGGGATGACACAATAGCAATGTTCCAATATCTCAGGGGATGCCACAAAGAAGAAAGAGTGAAGAGTATTCTCCAAAACACCTGAGGGTAGATAAGACAAGAAAGCAATGGGTGGAAACTAATCAAAGAGAGAAGCAACCTAGACGTAAGGAGAAATTTCCTGTTAGAAACAATTAATCAGTGGAACAACTTGCCTCCAAAGTTGTAAATGTTCCAACACTGGAAGTTTTTTTAAAAAACCTGAATAACCATTTGTCTGATGGTATAGGTTTTCAATGCTTAGCAGGGAGTTGGACTAGAAGACCTCCAAGGTCCCTTCCAACACTGCTATTCTATTCTATATTCTATTCTATTCTATTCTATTCTATTCTATTCTATTCTATTCCATTCCATTCCATTCCATTCCATTCCACTTTGCGCAGGTGCAGAGGCATTCTAACTCGCCTCCTGCAAGCCTGCACGATCCCGGCTCCTTCAGCAGCAAAGCAGCTGCGCTTCAAATTCAGCAGATAAAGGTGAGTATGGGAGCCCAGGTGGGCAGGTGAGCCCAACAGCAGAGCCAGCAGAGCAGTGGAGAGATCCAGTTCGGTCTCTGCTGCTCATTGCTCCTACCGGCTCTCCAGAACTGGCAGAACCAGTCTAATATTAGCACTGGACTAGGATAAAGAATAGACTTCTCTATACTTGAGATGATAAGATATATAGAATATTCAAGGTAGGTGACAATCCTCAAGAGAAACTACAAGATTGTCACTTGGACGAGCTATAGAGCTAGATGACTATAGAGATTTTCAGTCATCCAGGTCATGGTTGTCCCAAAGGTGCTTTTTCAAAAGGCCACTGGAGTTTTCTTTTCCTTGAAGACATTTTGCTTCTCATCCAAGAAGCTTCTTCAGTTCTGCTCCAGGGCAAAAAATAAATTTAGAAAATTAAAAACAAGGAGGGAGGGAGCCATGAAGTTTTGCAGAAAGGAAGTAGGAAGAACAGAGCGTAAACTGAAGTGACAGTATTTTCAAATATATCTTTAATAGCTTGTCAAAGAAATTTCATCTGTTGGATCATTAATTGTTACATAATGACCTAGAATCTCTAGGGAGCTGCTGAGACTAAATTTCACTTATTACATTACATGAAACCTTTTCTTATCTCCTTTTTGCTTCTTTTTAAGCCATTTTGTAACTGGAAAAAAATTATTTACTTCCCAGTTACTTGGTTAGAAAGATGTCCCAGTTCATATTTGATTTATGATACAAAGAAAGTTATCCACACCTAGGCTAAGAGCCTGTTGTGGAGCTAATTAATTAATCTTCCGTGTTAATTTGTATGCTTTATCATCACTAGACAAACATCTTTGTAGTATCTTTATTGTAATCAGACAAAAGGATCATTTCTGGTCTCCTCCAGTGACATTGTATCTCTGAAATGTAAAGTTCTTGTTGAAACAGGAGCATAATTTGTAATAACAAAGGGAACAGCATTGCCAAGTCACATCTCATCCAGCAATCGTTTGCTGTTTGAAAGACAAATATGCAAGTTATTAATGGCAAGTTCAGGTGTCAAAGATGAAATAAGGGATACAGAAATCCTTTCCCAAACTGGGGAAAAAAATCATTTAAGTTTTTATAAAAATATGCAGATGAATGTCTGTATTAAAGCTCAAGAGAAAACTATGTGATATAACTCCACTTTATTTCTATTTAACCCTTGGTATTTCCCTTGCTAAATGCTTGCCCTCAAGCCTGCTGTGAAGAAAATAAATGAGAGAGACTATTTTAAATCCTCTGAAAGATTGTTAGTGACTTTCCTCAATAATTACCTTGAAGAAACAGACAGCATCCCAGCTCTGGATTCACCTTCCCTTTTCTTTCTCAATTGGAGCAGTTTTCAGCATAGGGATGCAGTGGCTCAGTGGCTAAGAATCTGAGCTTGTTGATCAGAAAGGTCGGCAGTTCGGTGGTTTGAATCCCTAGCACCATATAACGGAGTGAGCTCCCATTACTTGTCCCAGTTTCTGCCAACCTAGCAGTTCGAATGTAAGAATGCAAGTAGAAAAATAGGGACCACTTTGGTGGGAAGGTAACAGTGTTCCGTGCACCTTCGGCATTTAGTCATGCCGGCCACATGATCATGGAAACATCTACGGACAGCACTGGCTCTTCGGCTTTGTAACTGAGATGAGCACCGCCCCCTAGAACCGGAAATAACTAACAGGTATGTGCGAGGAAAACCTTTACCTTTACCTTATTCAGCATAGGACTGTCCAAGAGTTATATGCAGATCCCAGAATATTTTTTTTGTATGTATGGGTAGTGCTCCACTTATGACTAGAATTGAGCTCACCATTTCTGTTGCTAAGCAAGACAGTTGTTAAGTGTGTTTTGCTCCATTTTATAACCTTTCTTGCCACCGATGTTAACTGAATCACTGCAGTTTGTTAAGTTAGTAACACAACTGTTAATTGAATCTGGGTTTCCCATTGATTTTGCTCATCAAAAGTTGGCGAAAGGGAATCACAAGACCCCAAGACACTGCAACCGTCATAAATATGACCCAGTTGCCAAGCATCCAAATTTTGATATGGGATCATGGGGAAGCTGCAACAGTGATAAGTGTGAATACTGATCATAAGTCAGTTTTTACACTGGCATTGTAACTTTGAATGGACACTAAATAAACAGTTGTAAGTTAAGGACTACCTGTTTTGTTTATCTCAGGGGTTGTTATTTTGTTTTTGTTTTATTTTTGGTCTCTAAATTTATTTCTGATCCCCTTACTCCAGGAATCGAAAACTGGAGAGACCCCAGCCTCCCTGACTCTGTACTAGCATATTATTGTGAGCGGGAAAAGGATACGTGTGATGCATAAAATTATTATACGTGTGATGCATAAAATTATTATACGTGTGATGCATAAAATAAAGCTGTTTCTCCATATTTTTTTTAAGGAATTAGTGAAGCAGAATAGAGGGAATGTAAATATTTCCAGGAATAAGACACAAAGAAGATAAAACTTATCTCTTCTCTCCATTACTATCCTTCTTGACATGTGCATGTTGGACAGAGACATATACAAGGTGCGAATGATCAGTTATAATGGAAAGTGACACACTAAGCTATATCTCCTTTTCACGGCAACATCTCCATAAGGAGTACCATCTTCCATGTACGGCATATGTAATTCTTTAATGCTGATATCAGAGATCAGTGCGCTTCATGTGCTTTGTGCTTGTTTCTAGAAAAATGATGAAACCATGCAATGATGAAATTTTTAAACAAGCAAGCAGACAAATGTATAAAAACTAAATGAAAGACCTGGGGAAAATGATACGAATGATTGTTTATTGATTTATTCTAATGTGTTTTGAAAACAGCATTCTATTCCCAAAAGAAAGTGTTATTATGACTGTTCTATTTCAGTACACTTTTCATGATAATATAGCAATAGCACTCAGACCTATATATCGCTTCACAGTGTTTTACAGTCCTGTCTAAGTGGTTTAAAGAGTTAGCATATTGCCGGCACAATCTGGGTCCTCATTGTACCGACCTCAGAAGGCTGGAAGCAGCGGTAGAATTCATTTTTTTTTTACTCCCGGTTCTATGGGGATAGCATGGTAGGCTTGGTGGGTATGGTTTGGTGGGTGTGGCAGGGAAAGTGTTTTGTTCAGAAAACACACGAGGTAGACCGGGTCCCAACAACAAAGGTTTTATTCTTAACTAGTCAGTAAAACAGGAACACTTGTGCTGAAACGAGGCACTTCTATACAGTGGCTCCTGCTTGTAGCCAATGGCAGTGCTATTTTGCCGCCTTTCAGCGCTATTGGATTGGTTCTAGTGAACAACATATTTAGTTACTTGACCAATCAGTTTGGCAGATTTGGAGTCACCAATTTACATATAGAACACACCCCTCCCCTCTTAGCTTAGTCCTACTGGTACGTAGTCTCGCAGGTATTGGGCTTTTCCAGACTCGACTTTGACTTGCGCGTTTCATTCTTGGTTGAACGACTTCGACCGGTTCGGATGGGGCTGCTGTGTCGGTCCGTTCTTCTCCTGGAAACGTCTGGAAGGTGAGTCAGCCATTTACCAGCCGCCTGAGTTTCTTGCTGGCGGTGTTTGCCGTCCCTCCCGTTTCCTCCGGGCAGGCGAGCTGGTCGGCTGGCCCTTTCCAAGGGCTCTTCACGCAAGTCCTCTCAAAACAGCTGAGTCTTTTTTGCTCTTTTGTTCATATGTTTCATTGGTTTTAGTTTTTAGATAGTGTTCTTTATTTCTTCTCGCATCCCCCCCCCACCCTGGTTGGCAATTCGGCGTTTCGACGAATGGTTTATGTCTGTGGTTCTTCTTATTTCGGGATCGAAGCTGGTGCTATGTGCCGCTTCCATCCCTGCCTCATCTAACTGTTAACCGTAGATTTGGGCCTGTTATTTGGGTAATTTGGTCCTGGTAGCCATACCGGGTCCCCGGTGAAGTTTAGCGGTATACTAAATCGCCTATTTTGAATTGTCTAAATCGTGTAGAGGAGTCAGGGCGGGTTTTCTGGAGTAAAATTTGGGGTGTAACCTATCAAGGTGCGATCTTAATTTTCGCCCCCAATGGAGTAATTCTGCTGGGGATTGGGTTGGTCGTGGTACTGGGCGTTATGTGGTTGTGAGTGTGAGCAATCTGGTTTTTTTGTTGGACATCTCCGGTGTCCATTCTTTCTAACCCCGGTGGGCCGGCGTGGTTAGGGCATGTCTCTATACCTAGGGAGGCTAGGTATTGCTCGAATTGAACTGGTCAGCTGTGCCATGTATTCTGAGACGAGGAGTCCGTAGACCATTGGGTGGCAAAAAGGTTGTCCAGCTGTTTAATTACAGTTTCTGTTGTGTTGATGGCATAACTTTTACTTCTAACAAATTAGAATAGGCATCAATGACAATCAGAAAGGTATGCCCTTGGTAGGACCCGCGAAATCAATGTGGATTCTTGACCAAGGCCCCCATGGGGTTTCCCAGTCCTTAACGGGTGCTTTTGGTGGGGACGGTCTAATTCCCTGGCATTTGTTGCACAAGCTTACCCAATTTCTATGTCCTTATCAATACCGGCCACCAAACATAACTTAGCAAGGCTTTTCATCTTTACAATTCCCGGGTGCCCTTCGTGTAACAACCTAAGTACCCTGGGTTGTAATTTGGCAGGAATGACCACCCGCACCTCACACCACAACAAACACCCTTTTAGAATAGAAAGTTCAGTCTGTCTGGTCCGGAAAGGTTTAAAGTTTTCAGTTTTTGGTTCCGGCCAGCCTTTACTGACCCAGCTGAGAACGCGGGCCAGTGAATGAATCTTTTGCGGTGGCTCTGGCGACATCATAACTGATATGGGTTAGATCGGGGCAAGTCTCTATTTGTAGTGTTGGTCATTGCTGTGCCGGGTCTTCCTTGGTTGCTGGTAAGGGTCTCTGCTCAAGCGTCCGCATGGGAAACTTGTTTCCCTGGCGATGTGTCAGAGTGTAGGAGTAGGCTGCTAGGAACTCCGACCACCTAGTCATTCTTGGGAAAGTATATTTGGTGTGGCTTGTTTCCCGCCAAAATCACCCATTAGCGGTTTGTGGTCTGTTATAATTTGAAAAGTCCGCCCATATAGGTACTCGTGGAAATGTTTCACTCCAGCGACAATTGCTAGAGCTTCTCTGTCCAGTTGGCTGTTAATTCCGCTCAGTTTTGGACAGAGTCCTAGAGTAATATGCGACGGGCGCCTCTCTGCCATCAGGTAGTTAGTGGCTCAGGATGGCACCTACTCCGAATGGTGAGGCATCGCAGGTCACTCTTAATGGCAGTGTGTTGCTAAATGTGAATGAGAACGTTTGTTGATGTTAGCAACTTTTAATTTTTTGGAAGGCTTTCTTTCTTTGTAACCCAAGTCCAAATTGCCTTCTTGTCTAAAAGACGGTGCAATGGTTTCTGCTATAGTGGCCTTATTTGGCAGGAATACATTATAGAAATTAATTAGTCCTAAAAATGCTTGTAGTTCGGTTTGTATCTTGGTTCTGGTGCGTCTTTAATTGCTTTAACCTCTTGTCTGTCGGGTGATACCCTCTCCGTCTATTAAAATAGCCCAGGAATTCGACGCTATTCTTAAATAGGCAGCACTTTTCTCTTTTTACTTGAAGCCAAGATTCTTCTAAACTCAGTTAGTACTTTTTGAGTCTTTTTTTTAATTGAGTTTCATCTCTGGCTGAGATTAGGACGTCGTCAAAATAGGGTACGACTCCTTGTATGCCATTTAGGAGGCGTTCCATAAGACTCTGGGAAAACGCCTGGGCCACACTTACTCCAAATTGGAGTCGGTGACATTTGAATGCGCCCTTATGGGTGACTATAGTCTGTGCTTCAGCTGTTTCTGGCTCCACTGGGAAGTTGTTGATAGGCTTGTGCCAGGTCGAGTTTAGCAAAAAACTTTGCCTTTTCCCAGAGAGTGAAGTAAATGCTGGACACTACTGGGCACCGGGTATGCGCTTGGTTGTAATGCGTGGTTCAGGGTAGCCTTATAGTCACCACAGATTCTAACGGACCCGTCAGTTTGATTGGTGTGACTATAGGCATTTCCCACTTGGCATGGTCCACAGGTTCTAACACCCCTTGGGCTATTAATTGTGTCTAGCTGTTCCTCTATCTTTGCCTTTAGTGCAAAAGGAACTCGCCTGGCTTTTATTCTTCGTGGGGCTATTTGGGGTGTAGACTGAACGAAATGGGATTTCCCCGATACTTGCCAAGTGAGCTGTCAAAAACGTCCTGGCACTCGCGGATGAGGTCTTCTTACCAGCTGGTTGTAGTGACTCGATCGATCCCGGTCATCCCAATGCACAATGGCGCAAACCATTCGATGCCCAGGAGGCTTGGTCTGTCTCGGTCGACTATGGTCAGCAGTAGCACTTTGACGTGTTGTTTGTAGGCGACTCGGAAATGTCCATGCCGACACGGGATTTGGTTACCTTGGTAGTCTTTGAGGGTTAGGTGCTGCTTCTGTAATTCTTTGGGTTTGATATCTGGACTAGCTGTTTTATGTGTCCACGATACCATTGAAAGGAAGGACCCCGAGTCCACTTCCATTTTGCAGGGCTTCCTTCGATTTTACAGTGACTTTAACTTTCTTCCCGCTTTCCGTCTGAGCGCTCTCTATAGTGACAGTTTGGTGTGTATTGGCTCGCTTGTCTTGTTGCCACTTTCTCTCAGCTCGTTTAGGCTCAGCTTGTGTTGGGGAATTTTGCCATCTCGTTGGGCTGTAGCTTTTTTTTTGTCCTGCAGACTTTCTCGATATGCCCTCGTTTCTTGCAATGCCTGCAGATGGCATCGAGAAATCTGCATTCGGCTCGGGAATGGTTCCTCCGCAGCAGCGCACTCCACCAATTCCTTCTTTCGCACTCTTTTTGTTTGCGAATAACGGTGGACCTCGTCATCTTCTTCGCTCGACTCGATTGTTTCACCAGACTCTTCATAGTGGGTGGTGGTGGTAGGCTGCTTTCTGTCTTTGGTTGCGGTTTGTTTCTTCGCTGTGTGTGTTCATTCTTTTTCATTGTGACAGCCGATTTTTTTCGCGGCTCAGCAGCTGTGGCTTCCGCGAATGGCTTCGGTTACGGTGATGTTGGGCTTGTTGAGTAATTTACTCTGTGTGGGTGAGTCTTTTAAACCCAACACCACGCGATCCTAATCGCTTCGTCAATGTTCAGGAAATCACACTCACCCCCTATTTGTCTAAGGGCAGCAATGAAGTCGGTGAGCGTCTCTCCCTCTCTCTGGTCTCTGAGGTAAAATTTGTGTCGCTTTATAAATTAGACACCATCGGAGCGTAGTGTGCTTTGAGAATTCTTTGCAATTCTGGCCACGTTAGTTGTTGACATCTCGGGGCTTCGCAAGGGCCTTTGCCATCTTGAAAACCGTTGGCCCCGCAGTGCAGTTAGGAACACAGCTCTCTTACGTTGCTCCTGAAATGCCTTCCATTTCATTGCTCTCCAATACATTTGGAAACGGTCTGCATAGGACTCCCAATCCTCTTCATTGGCATTGAAGGGTGCAGGCGGTGCGTTGTTCCCAGGCATCTTTGTCGCCATCTGGACTTCTTATCACCGCGTGCAGGTTTCGCGTGCAGGACGATCCCACCTTCGTCGCCAGTGTTTTGTTCAGAAAACACACGAGGTAGACCGGGTCCCAACAACAAAGGTTTTATTCTTAACTAGTCAGTAAACAGGAACACTTGGCTGAAACCGAGGCCAGCCTTTTATATAGGCTGGCCTGCCTGCTTGTAGCCAATGGCAGTTGCTTATTTTTGCTGCCTTTCAGCAGCTCTTTGGATTGATTCCTAGTGAATCAATCCAATGCTTAGTTTATTTGACCAATCAGGTTTGCAGATTTGGAGTAACCCAATTTACATATAGAACAGAAAGGATACTGCAAAATCCCATTCCCTCTCCACTCCACTAATCCATTTCCAACTCCGTTCTCCTGTGCAGGGCAACAAAAGAAGACCCAGCTGATCAGGTGGGTTTCGGGAGGCAGAGAATAGATGGGGGCGGGACCAGTCAGATGTGACATTTGCCGATTCTCCAAATTACTCAAAATTTCCACTACCGGTTCTCCAGAACTGGTCAGAACCTGCTGAATACCACTTCTGGATTGAAGGCTTAACTTTGAGCTGGTCAGGATCAAACTCCAGGTTGTGGACAGAGTTAGCCTGCAATACTGCATTCTAATCACTGCATCACCATGACACTTAATGTAGGTAGCCCTTGAATTAAAATAGTTGTTTTTTTAGAGTTAAGAAGGCAATGGAACAGGTGTTTTACAGCCCACAAAGCACTTCTGGCTTTTGTAAAATGTCGTGCCTTTCACTCCCCAAGGTCACATGACCACATTTCAGATGCCTGGCAACCAGCTCATCTTTATGCCTGGTTGCAGCATTTTGCAGCCACATGATTACGATTTACAGCAAAAATAAATAAATAACTGGTTTTTAGCACTTTTTGCCAGTTTCCAGCAAAAAATGCCCATTCAGAAGAATGGGTTTGCTTTTTACCATGCCATTCACTTAACACTAGTTTGATTCACTTAACCACCAGCACAAAATTGTTAAAACAACAACAACAACCCCAGGTCCACTTTCATGGGTGCCTCAGCCTCAACTTATGACTACAATGACTTACAACTGGATTTACAGTCCCAATTTTGGTTGCAGGCTGATGAAAACTTGTAGTAGTTCTAGAAGCCCAGAAAAAAATAGATGAGAGACCATTCCTTCTTTTGCAAAACAACCAACAAATTGCTGGAGTTAGCCTGTAATGAAATTGAGTACATCAACCAACATGAACATGAGAGCTTGAGGCTATATCATGGAAAAAAATATTTTTAAACCATAGCAACAAAACATGTGTGTGAAGTGAGATGTGGACAAGTTTTGCTCTCAAAAATGATTGCTGGGCTGATCTGGCAAAAAGGCACTCCAGACTGAGAATAAATGACTTCTCCATGCTTAATACCTATGTGACATGGCGAAAGTCTCTCAAATCTTAATTATTGGAACTCCTGGGTTAATTTACTCATTAAGAGTAGAAGATAACTGTCAGTCAGAATCAACATCTCATCATCTTCTTTCTTCTTACTTTATAGAGGTAGAGTCTATAGAGATCAGTGGTGGACAAATCTTGGTGCTTTCCTCCTTTGTACATACTGTACAAATGATGCTATATTCTCAACTTTGTGGTGCCCTTTTGGGCCTGGTGTCCTTAGCACGGGCTTAGTCTGCTTAATGGTTAATACACCACTGGTAGAGATGCTCAGTCATCCAAGTCATAGTGGGGAATGAAACTTCCCACTATCATGTCAGAGCTGAAGAAGCTTCTTATATGAGAAGCAAAATATCTTCCAAAGAAAAAACAAGAAAGTCCAGTTGCCTCCTGAAAAAGCACCTTGAGATTCCCACTGTGAAGTTTATTTTATACAGCTACTTGTGGAGAAATGTATGTAGTACTGCTTCTGTCTCATCTACTATTTGTTGTGCCTCTCTCTCTTTCTCCCCTATCCTTCTACTTTGTGCAAAACATGCTTCATCTTGGGCATCTCCCAGTTTTTTTCCAAATTAGCTCATTTTATTCCTAGATTTGGAATTTGTCAAATCTTTTACCCAGCCCTAACAGTGCAAGCACATTTATAAACGAATTGCGGTAATTGGAGTAAATCAATACCATGAAACCATATGCTAAATTACAGAAATAGGACATTTGTAGTTAGTAAACTATAGCCTACTTGTATCTTTTCTCTCTTGGCACAACCATTTGTTTTCATTTGTACATATAGAACATGCTCTCCTTGTGATTATCTTAATGAAAATAGGGATTTTTAAAGAAAGTTGGCAGAAGCAGAAGAGCTGTTTAATAAAAGTATGGCAAAGATATGGCCTCTTTTAATGTACACAGTTATTGAAGAATGCCCCTGATACTTGGCTGTTCTTTTTAGAAATCAGATCAGATACCGTTTAGTAGATTATATTCAAATATATCTGCAGAGTGTAGAGCAGGATTTTCCCATCCTTTGGCCAGTGAGAGCATTGGGAATTAGTCATGGTGCGGATAGGTTGTAGAAATAGTAGAGGGTTGTGATCATCAGAAAACATAAGTTATCCAAAAGCTGTCCATTCCCCATTCCCCAGATGCTGTCTATAATCTCTGTTTAATAATTTATTATTTCATGAACAGGCAGGCAGACCTTCAAACAGTGCCCCGGAACCACACCCATTCACCAATGCATTTTCTAAGAATCAGCAATAAATTACAACTAGGGAGTTCATAACCAAAAACATCCTGTCTGTCATTAAACAACAGGTTGGCTACACCAGCTGCCAGTTTGCCTTCAAAGGTAAACTCCTTGCAGAGATCCAGTTGTGAGTTACTGGGGTAGGGAAGGTAAACAGAAAGCTAGAGATAACCAATAATTCTCACAGAAGCCATAAATAGCTTTGAATGGTGGAACTATGGCAGACTATGTCACTGTTTTAAGTAAAACAGAAATTAAAAGAGGAAAAGAAAAAAATGATATTTGACTCCAATATTAGGGAACAGCATTTAATGATCCACTGAGACACCTAATATGTATTGCTTTTTGATAAGCTCTTTTTCTTTATCTGTGCTGGTCTCATTAACCTTTTGGTGTTTTTTTTTTTTTTTTNTTTTGGTGTTTTTTTTTTTTTTTGCATTGATTAATGATCTGTCAGAGATAAGAAACCATTTTTAAGAACTGTAATTAGGAGAAACCATTTGATATCTTATTCCATGATATTTGCTTTTCTTTAAGCAATGTGTTCTCCCCCTCCCTTCTTTTCGGATTCAACACAATAAAAATCTTTATTCCTCAAGAAAAACCTGAAAGTGGTGAACCAAAATATTGCTCCAGCTTTGTGAGATCTATTTTGGTGCTCTCTTCAAACACCAAATTGAAATGTCTGCATGATTGCTTGCATGCATTTCATCATCCAACTAGGTACCGTAACATCATCAGTATGTGTAAGTGTGGGGTTTCCTGCCTCTAACTATAATAGTTTACCCTTACAATATTACCGTAAGTTTCCCTGATCAGAGGGTTGTTTTCTGCCTGATTGTATAGTTGTTGGTTGCTGAAGGGGATATGTTCTAATCTTTTTTCTCTTTCCTAAATTATTGTTTCTTTTGAATGATGTTACCTAGCTGGCTAATGAAATGTCTGTAGGCAACCAGCCAGTCTCAGAGAGCACTAAGAACACCACAGTTTAACCTTTAACTACAAATATTCTCTTCTATTGTTCCAATTTTGTTCCATCACAAATTTATAAACCTCAGCTTAGCAAATATTCACTAATAATTCAAGTAACAACAGGATTGGTATAAGAAAATGATTGTTCACCAAGGTGATCCAACAAGATTCTGTAATTGGTATTGTCATATGTCATTGAGAAAGCTGAGAAAATCAATACAGTAACCAATCCTGTCATTTTCCTATGAAGGTCATCCATCAAGGTTTCTATGTCCTACCTTGGCCTGAAATCAGACTAAAATAGCTTTAGACAAATTACATTTCCCAGATAACTTCTGGAGCCTTGTGTAATTTTGAACTCACCAATCTTGAAATTAACCTATGCATTCAAATAAATGAAAGCGTGGTTTGATGCCCTCAGTTGAACTAAAGGAGTATTGATGTAAAATACTTTCATAAATCCCAAATATTCACAACTCTATATACTCATTGGATTTGGATGAAACCTTCATAGCAATAAAATATCTGTACAATATGTTAATAATTACATCCTGCTCTAAATTAAAAGTGGATCTTCTGAGGGTTCCATTATATGATAACATTTTTCTATACCATTTAGGTATATCTACAATCCTAGGTAACTGCTGAAACATCAAAATACTGTCATGTCAATATTAAATATAATACCCATGTTTCCCTGAAAATAAGACCCTATCTTATATTTTTTGCCACCATAAAAGCACCACTTATTTTTGGGAAGATGTCACTTGAGGTGAGTCACCCCCAGCCTCTTTTTCATTGTCAGAGGCCTTCAGGAACTTTTTCTGTGGCCGACAAGACTGGCAAGACTTTCCTGAATCAATCTAGAGCTCTGTATTGGCTGCAGGGGCCTCCAGGAAAGCCTTGTTGGCCTTGCCAGCTGCAGAAGAAATGGGTCAGAAAGGAAGATGTTGAGGTGTATGAGGCCTGGCTGCAACTGTCCAAAGATAAGAAGTAGGGCAGGTCCACCCTCCCATCCCACCCCAGCTTAATTTTTACCTGTGCATCCTGGAGTGAGTGGGTCTTAATTAAAGCTTATTTGGGGAGGGTTAGGGCTTATATTGTGTGCACATGTAAACATCAAACTCGGACTTACTTTTGGTGTAGATTGTGGGGTTTTTGTGTGTGTGTGTGTGTGTATAAAATCATTATCTTGCTTTTATAGGTCACCATTACAAAATGTCACCATTACAAAAATATGCTGACATTCTACCATTGTTGGCTAAGAGATCTTGAGTGTGGATATGTATATGTATTCCTCTATGTTGACAGAGAAGAAGGGGGAAGGAGGGGGGAGGGAGGGAAGGAGAGAGAGAGAGAGAGAGAGTGACAATGAGCTCAATCCTGTTTTATCTCTTTATATTAAATTTAGTACTAGAATTGCCAACACCATCACCATTGTTACCATCATCATCATCTTATCTTTCCTTTTGATTTTCTGGGAAATACACTCCATTGAGAATAGGACTCTCACAGGCAAACTTCTTGGTGATCAGCCCTTCTTTCCATAATGCATAATGAAGAGAATAACCTACTACCTTACTTGACTGATTAACAATTTAAATTCTTAATTTTAGAGGTTCAAATTAGTGTTAAATCTCTTTTAGAAGCATTAATGAATTTAATTAAGCTAATTAAATTAAGATTTTTCAGCATCTTTTGCAACTTTATGTTTTAGGGACAATTAGTCCTATACAGTCCTGAAGCAGTACATTTTCTAACAATGATTATATAAATTAAACAATTAAATATCCTGAATTTATATCTCACCTTCTGCTCATTGCCTAGTTTTTAACTTATTTCAACTAAAGTGACAAAAAGTAAACACTATCAATAGAATATTCAGCATGAAATGCTAGAGCTATCCATCTCTACATAGATTTAGAGATCGAGATCGAGACAGAGAGAGAGAGAGAGGGAGAGAGAGAGAGAGAGATTTAATCTCCCATGAATCCTATTGAATGTACTGCGATTGTTCTGCATAAAATGAGGCAGCCCTTTTAATAAAATAACAAAATCCTTCCATCAGGACTTTTACAATTTAGTGTAAGAGATAGGTTTTAAGATATCTTTTAAAGTTATTAACCCATTTATTGGACTATCTTTGCATATATCTTTTAGAGAAAATATATGTGGAAAATGTTAAAATGCTTGTGAAATACCAGCTGAAGAGATTCAGTTGCCTTACACAATAGTGTTTCATTTTACTCCTCTTTTTCTACATTCTCCTTTATATGTTTTATCATTTCATGTTCTACTGATTGGATTGTAATTTCTTTTGTTTGTTGTGAACTTTTGAAGAGTCACTGAAAATAGGATGACATAAAGGTTTAATAAATTATAATTTTAAGGATATAGTGTCATGCACACTTGGTGAGAATAAATGATTGATACAAAACCACAGTATACAAATCCCCAGTGTCTAAGGATAAAACAACAACCCCACTCACAGAGAAACAGCAAACCTTCTAACCTAAATACCTAAGGAAAAACAGTTCTCCAAAACCTTGCAAAATGCTAACACGGTGGGGTCATCTCAATTGCTGTGGGGGGTGGTGTTCTATAGGGAATGCGTAGTTCTGGTGTCCAACAAGCTGACATTGTTTCATGAAAGACACCTGGAGCTAGATCTGGTGGACTGAGCAGAGAAAAATGGGAGAAATGCAGTCTTGTAAATTTATTCATATCCTGATAATATAAATGGGTGAACACAATTGTAAGGTGAAGATTCTTATGGATTATACAACGCTTTACAAGGAATTTTGCTGCAATCTATTTTCCTTTCTTTTTTAAAAGGCCCGGTCCCACTGCACTTATGGATGCAAAGAGGATGTAAAACGTTAAAAAAAGCTTGCCATCCGTTGGAAAACCGTGGAAAATCTATGCTCGTTGTGTACTCATTGCATAGTGTTTCATTGACGCTCTATCTGCGAGCATCCGTCCACTGCGATTTCATCCACGCCAAGAAGTTTACAGCTCACAAAACTTGTGAACAGATGAACTTTCCACCGTGTACGATTAAATCGCATGACCGAGCAACAAACGTTCTATGTCCGTTTATCATCCATTAAATGTCCTCTGTATCCTCTCTGCATCCTCTGCGGCATCTTGCAACTCACACAACCATGCAGCTGAAAATGGAAAGAGGGAGAAAAGAAAGGTACATGGAACGTCTATACATATTAGTAGCACGGAAATAGAAAGGATCCAGTGCGCGGTTGTTTCATCCGATATACATACTGCACGGCATCCTCTTCTTTCCTTTTAGGCATACGTTATGCAATCCGCTTACGATCTGCGATGCGTCAACCCTTGCAATTATCCCCGTAACCCCTTGGGAGCTTCCTCATCCACTTTCATTCCGCTAGGTTCTTCCGATGAACACCGATTAAATCCTCGCTACATACTACCCACGTTCCTTTTCCATTCTTTTCCATTCGTTTAGCAAATTTTGCCACTTTTGGAGTATGGAGCCACCCCCGAAATTTTGCTCGTCCACTGTGTCCTTTATGCATACGTTTTGCATCTGTGAGCCAGTGGGACCGGGCCTTAAGAGCTAATCCAAACTACGTAAGGCATATTATGGCATAACTGCTTTCTTTCTTACAATCACGAGATTTAGACATGATGTTAAAATATCTACCTGGAATCAACCTGCTAAACCCAAATATGGTTTGTGAGCTTTTTTCTGTCCTAATTATTGCTTCCTATAATTGGCTCTTTTCATCTGTACAACTCTTGGCCCTAAACAGCTGACAAATGGGTACAATATCTCATCTCCATGCAAATTAATATTTTCTCTGGCCTTTTATTCAGATAGGAATGAAGCCTAGGATTCATTTGACCTCTTATTTCTGTCTCCTTTCAGACAGGAGAATTGGCTTAACTAATGTGCTGTTTGATATAAATCATGCCTTGTGTACGGTATTTCTTTTAAAAAAGAATTTTCCCAAAATAATCCATCATCCACATGTTCAAAATTTGTTCTAACATAAAATCTGATCAGTTTGGCTATTTGGGTCTCTGGCAGTGGTTATGCATATTGCAACTCCTATCTTCCAAATGTCTTCTCAAAAGATTGAGAGGAGGTCTATGGCTGAACAGAATTAATCTAAGGTAAGTAGTTCTTGACCTTTTCTTCACTGTGGACCCCCTTTAAAGACCTTTTGTGGCCATAGACCACCATGGCCATGGACCACCAAGACTTAAAATTCATAACATTTCTCCAAGCCTTCACAGATCCCCTGTGATGACATCATGATCTACAGGGGTCTGTAGACCACAGGTTGAGAACGTCTGGTCTAGGATATATTCAATATTAAATTGAGAGTGTGGGGAGAAAGGAAATTGAGACTAGACAGGGAAAGGCTGAGCAGAATTCTTATCTGGGAGAAGGAGTAGGGGTGACATGATAGCAGTCTTCCAATATTTGAGGGACTGACACAGAGAAAAGGACAGCCTATTCTACAAAGCACCCAAGGGAAGGGCAAGAATAAACAGCTGGAAGCTTCTCAAAGAATGAGCCAACCTAGAAATAAGGAGAACTTTTTTGTCAGTGACAACAATTAATCAGTGGAAGAGCTTGCCTCCAGAAGTTGTGGATGCTCCATCATTGGAGGTTTTCAAGAAGAGATTGGACAGCCACTTGTCCAGAATGGTATCGGGCAGGACTATCAAACTTTCATCATCACGACATTGTCACATGACATATCGTGACTTTTCCCTCACCTTCACTAAACTGGCTGGTGAGCCAGGAGTTTGACAGCCCTGGTATAGGGTCTCCTGCTTGACCAATGGGTTGAACTAGAAGATGGTCCCTTCCAAGTATGTTATTCTGTTAATTATATCCATTTCTAAACACAATGAACAGTTTCAGTAGCACTAAATCCATTCTTCTGATGATTGTGTAGCTAATGCTAATGCTACACAAATATAGTGAGCTTTCATTTCTTCACACGAGCAAGTTACAGAAATAATGGATTTATACATACTTATTATTTATTTAACATTCTAGAAAAGTTAAATTATCTGTCAAGGTTCCATACTTTCCTTGGCATATTTCAGAAATTACCAAGAATAGATTAGGTTGCTCAAGTAGGGTTAGTGAGCCATGGAAACAAAGCAACAGAAAGGAAAAGTTTTACAGGGGGGGGGGGAAACCCTGACATTTATACATCTATAGTTCTAGAATTGTTGTCCTATTTTGCTACATAAGGAATTTTTAAAATGGCAAATAGTCAAGTTTTAAGATTGCTAAACTTTAGAGATCATGGCCAATGTAAGTCATCATCACAGCCTTAATCTGCAACTTCATAAACTGAATGTCCTTTGCTCAATTCAGTTTGACGTGTAAAGCTGCCTGTATTTGTTATTTTGGTCTAGCAGACTTTTCATGGCTTCAAGTAAAAGCCCTTTGTTGTTTTTACTACCTTTCTAATATCTAATTCTACAAAGAAAGCATTCTCTGCAGCAAATCAGGAATGCTTTTCTAGAAAGATCTCATGAAATGAGAGGCTCCCTAAATCAACATGCTGCTTTGGCCATAAGGCAAATGTGACTTCTGAGAACAGCCTTAGGACATAATTGGATTGCATATTGCTCAAGACAGATGATCACTTAACATAAATAAAATGCAGATATTGTTTGATCAGAATCAAACACCATACATAAGAAAATGCAGCGCTGCTCACCCATTTCAAACAAATTCCTAAAATGTATTTGCTGACACTTTTCTCCAGACTGATTCATTTTTGGCAGACTTTTAAAACAGGAGGGAGCAATCTTGTGGTGATAGGGAAGGGAAGGCTCATACAACAACACTGTCTGGAGTGAATAAAACAATGCTACAAAGTGTGCAGCACTGCCTTGTATACATGAGCAGAACTACTATTTTGTTTCTTGGGGACTTGGAATGGATGGATGGGGCTGTTTCTCTCTTTTTTTAATGTAAGGTGTATCATTTTCATATGTTGCTTACCAGAATTTTGTACAGTTGAATAACAAAAAGTATACTTGGAAATAAAAGAGACAATTAATCAACTATTTATAAAGTCAAGATGGAGTGATACACATTTTTTTCCTATTGAGGTATACAATATTATGCAAAGTGCAGAAAAGAAGGGTAAAATAGTAAAAAGTAGAAATTAAAGACATTGATTTAAAATAAATAAATAAAATACAATATAGATAAACCTACTTTATATCCAGAGGTGATATTCAGCTGGTTCGGAGTGGTTCTGGCATACCGGTACTGGAAATTGTGACTAATTCAGAGAACCGGCAAATACCACCTCCTGATGGCCCCACCAACTTGCTCCCGCTGTTGCTTCTCCTATATTCCCTTGGTTTTTTTTAGCTGATCTGTTTCCCACAGCAGAGTGGGTTGCCATGCCTCAGCTGAGCTAAAAAACAGTTCAACTCACCTCACTCAGCTTACACAGAGGTGGGTCTTTGAGCCCTGTGCACAGGCATGAAGTGAAGCATGTGTGCGTGCATGCATAGAACTACTCATAAAACCAGTAGGAAAAAATTTGGAAACCCACCACTGTTTATATCCATATCATTCATGATCCTTTGTCCTTCTCTTGCAAACCATCCTTGTTTCTATCACATTCTTATACCATTTCATTTTGTTCTTTTGTACTTAAATTTCCTTTTCACTCTCTTTTTGGGTTTTTTTATCAACTGCATTCAACCATACCTTTCTTCTCCTTTACCTTTCTCTTCTTCTTCTGATCCCAATTATTTCTTATCAAATAATCTGAGATTGAGGGGTTGGAGGATAATTTGGAGAACTTTGAGTCTAAAATACTCTATGATGCATGAATCCACTATTACAGGATTTAGAATAGATGGATATTAAACCTGCCCTTAAACACATTCAGAAAAAGAGTGACAGTTCCAAAAACATTGGTAGCAATTCTCCTATCAAGAATTTCAAGTTTCTACAAATTTCATGTATGTCAAGAATTTATCAAAAAAATCTCCAATGACCTTTGTTCTTTGGGATATTGAAAATATATTATTTGCTCTGTCATGCCAAATATTGTTATCAATAGCACCAAAATATGTTCAGGACTAGAAATGGCAAATCTGTTAATTATTTTTCAATCAGTTTCTCTTCTTGCTTCATTAATTTCATGTTATAACATTTCTTTAACAGCTAGCAGTTTTAAAAACAAAATCCACACACATATGTAGGTGTGAAAAATTATAATAATCTGTGCATTTTACATGTTTTGTTGTGCAAATATTTAGAACCAACTCTGCCTATTAAAACATACATTTTTGTCAGATCCACACATTTTAGTGCACATTATCCCCCTGAATCCCCCTGCATATTATTTGAATTAAGTAATTTGTATCATTAAATTCAGGAAAAGTACAGGTACAGTACGTCAGATTCAGCTTGTCCAATGAGGAATCATGGGTACACACAAAATGACAGAATAGCAGGAAAAAATGTAAAATATCATGGTTTGAATATCAAATTTTATTTTAGACAACATTACTATGATAGAAAATTAATATCAAGAGTGTAAACCTTCAGTGCATCCTTGGTCCATAGGATTGAGTAGATCACCTTCTTTGACCATATAAAAGGAAATCCAATATTCAATTTCACTTCCTGCCTGAGTCTTCTGAGCATTTAATACTGGACTGGCCTTAAAGGACAAGAGAAAGAATTGCTGCCAAGGCAATGGTCAGATGAGAAGGCCTTTTCTCAAGCTTGAGAAAACATCTCAGACAAACACATAGTTGTGTATATATTGATTACTTAGTATGGATCATCTTGTTGGATTAACAGGGGGGAAGTGTTAAGCAGATACCAGAATAAATAGAATTGATCTTATGGCCAACTGTATTCTACTGGATCTCACTCTGGAATATATTGTACCAGTAGGCTTCTAGATACAGTTTAAAGTTCTAGTGATCATCTTTAAAGCCTTGTGTGTCCTCGTCTAAAAGACCACTTGTCTTCATTTCTTTCTGCATATCCAGCATGTTCAAGTGGAGAGGTTGTTCTTTGGGCCTCATCTATCAAACAATGTTTGATTCATCTATCAAACAATTACTGGCTCAAAGAGGTATGCGTTCTTGGTAGCAATGCCTGCCTTCTGAATTAATACAGTTCACATCATAATGATGTTTCAGGAATTACTAAAAACTAGATTGTCATCCCAGATCCTAATGTATAATGACTGTGGGAGGCCCTTGTAGTTTAGCTTAGATGTTCTTCTGGCTGGCTGTGGTTTTATTTTTTTCTGTCTTCTTTTTTTTAATTTGTAAGCCTCCCAGAGTTGTTTCAAGTCAGGTGCCTTGAAACAACAATAACATACCTGAGATCTGGTAAAAATATTACAATGATGCAGATTTGATTCCCAGATAGAGATAGAGCTACAAATCTATTCATCTATCTGTAATACCTTAAAGCTGCCATGCCATTTCCTGGATTTTTCTAATAATTATGAGAAAAGAAATGACCATTTTAAGCTGTCAGGGACAAGTGCTAGATTAAAGCTTCTCCTTATTCTGAAGCACCTTTGGATATGGATTAAAAAATGTATTGCATTGCCATACTAAATACCCTCCCTACTCATTGCAAGGAATGGAGGGGGAGAGACAATTAAGTTTTTTTAAAGGAAAACAATTCAGGAAAGCAGACAAAGAAATGTAAATGTATTTTAGTTTTCATTTTTGCCCCACAAACAGTTGGTTGCAATACTTTGATGCTAGAGTACTTCAACTTTATTTAACCAGGTATCTAATACACTCTAATACGGTCTTTCAGCAGTGGTGGAATTCAAATTTTTTTACTACCGGTTCTGTGAGTGTGGCTTGGAGGGCATGGCAGGGGAAGGATACTGTAAAATGTCCAGTCAGAGATGGTATTTGCCAGTTCTCTTAACTACTCAAAATTTCTGCTACCAGTTCTCCAGAACTGGTCAGAACCTGCTGAATACCACCTCTTTCTTTCACGTATCTAATAATAAACTTTCTTTATGGTATGTGGTATATATATCTGTTTGTGTGTGTTTGTGTGTGTGTGTAAAGGAATAGGTAACTTCAGCTTTATTCAGTGATCCTTCGATCTGATTCAGGAAGATATGCTAATATCTTGCAGACCTTTTCAAAAGATCCCGCTGCCTATTGAAATCCCTTCTATTTCTAATACATCTTTGAAACCCATGATTCCTGGTTGATATTAAAGCTGGGGATTTCAGTGGTGGAATAAGTATCCTCACATATTCATTTCAGTAATTTAAAAAGAAAGGCCAACCTCTCTTGTTAAGCCTAGTTCAGGCTACCTTAAAGCTTCCTTCAATCAAAGTACAATTCCTCATTAACGAAAAAAATATTAATAACATCCTCATTTTGCTTCCTCTTGTGAATTATTTGCATTCCAAAATGTGCACAGCATTAGTTTCAGGGTAAATGCAAATATGACAGCGGGATTCCTCACCAAGCTCTTTTTTATTATTAGTTCCTTTTATGCCTTCCATTTATTATTCCCTCATCATTTTTCTCATTGTATTAAAATGTTACCATTTCCTAAAATAATAATATTTTCTTTCATTCGATAATTGTCCCAGCCTGGTTTACAGTAGTCTATGTCGCAGAAGCAAGCATTGATAATTTGACACAGTTTATAATAACTGCTTGCTTAGGAGAAATTCTCAAATTAACAATCATGGTGACTAAATCCTTACCTTTTCATTGAGAAGGTCTGGGTGAAGGTCATGTGATTGTCAGAGAAGACAAGAAAGGTTGGCAGAGTTCATAGGGTAATGAATCCATAGCCAGCAGGATGATCATACGTTAATGATTTGTTTTGAATCCTGCCTCTATGTTCAGAGCACCCTATGTGTCCTGTAGGATCTTAAAAGGGATGCATTTCCTTTGGGGAATTACTCTCAAATTCTGCATCCAGATCAGTGGTTTATAACCTCTTGTCAGGATGAGAAAGAGGAATGACTGTCAAAAAACAGTTAAGAGGCTGCCTATTCAGTTTGAATGAGAGCAAGTTATCAGTCGTGTGGTCCCTGCCAGGCCTGATTTGATAAATTACATACAATTACTTTGTTTTTTTTATCTCTCTCTCTCTCTCTCTCTTTATTTTGTTTCCCTGGTCATATTAAAAATGGAAATACATCTGACTAATTAAAGTAAACTAATAAAATCATTTGATCATCCTGATTCATAGCACTTCATTGTGCCAAGCTTCCCTGTTGACTCTCATATTGTTATTGTAAAACTCTTCTGCATATATTACAGAGGAGGACAGCTTGTATGTCATTTTCTATCTTTTCATTGCTGTCCATCATTGCAAAATCCTTCCACACAATGGTAGGGAAGTGCAAATAATATATACATAATACCACTTAGAAGACTGCCTAGCCTTTTTTTTTTTTTTGNTGCCTAGCCTTTTTTTTTTTTTTGCTTTTCCCCCCCAACAATGCAGCCAGCAGTAAATAATTGGGGATGGTTATTTTTTCCTTTTCTCTGTTCATATTGGTAATTACGGATCAAATGTGGATTTGAATGCTTGACTACAAAGAGTCTAAAATAAATCAATCATAGGGAGAAGTAAGATTTAACATACTCATGGATTCAGCCTGACACAGCAATGTATAATTTTATTTCAAAAGGCTGAAGTGATAGCAAAACTGTTTTAATTTCCATACAAAACAGCTGAGGGGTTGGGAAAACATTGGTTGAAAGTTAACTCTTTAAAAAGAAGAAATTACGGCTGTAGCAAGATGTTATTTTGAAACCGGCAAAATGGGCAATCAAGGTGAAATGCTGCACTTTGACAAAAGCTACAAACTTTGGATATTGTTCTGAGGTGAGAAATGCTTTGGCTTCTGTGATTGTTTGATCCAGAAAAGGACATTGGAACAGATTATTTCTTCCTTCATCCTAAAATGATACATTTAAAGACCTGTATGTTTTCCCATTCAGGATAAAATACAATGACTTCAGTTTAACAATTACTTTAAAAAAACACAGGGACAAAACAAACAAAGAAAGATTATACATATTCTTCAGAGCCAATTTCTTGAGTCAATTGTTCTTGCCAATCGATTTCATTTTGACAAGTTGTTTTAAAAACTTGTCCTGAAAATAAGAGAGGCCATCTTCTAAATTGCTGGTTCTTTCTAAGATCTCAGCATCGGCTTCTGCAGCAGAACTCATCCCAAAGAAAAGAAAGAACTCTATTAGTTCCTTTCCTGGATAAGTTGAATAAGTACTTACTTTAGGCAGTCTGGTAGTCCTGCAACTTATCACAAAGTATTTAGAATCAATGATCAAGAGTGAAGTCAATGAATGAATGACCAAGAGTGGTGCTGGTTCAATGCCTTTCATTGCTGTGGGAGAAAAACAGGTTGGCTAGGGAAAGGGGAAATCAATCCAGTGTTTCTCAACTTTGGCAGCTTTCAGATGTATGGACTCCAACTGGAGTCCACATATCCGAAACCAGCCAAGATTGAGCAACACTGATCTCATCTAGCGCAGCACCAATGGACTGTTTAGTAGCTATGAAGACGCTTTAGAGCTTTGCATGCAGAGAAATCTAATAGGGCATGTCTGAGAACCTCTTTAATTCATGTTTACTTAGAAGTAAATTCCATGGAACTAGGTAGCTTTTATGACTGGATGCTTAAGTAGAAGAGGCATAGATTGTTTCCCCAATGCTCAAAGGAAAAGGAAAAAGAAAAAAAAAGTAGAACTTGTTTCTCTTTTCATCTTTTGATTCTGATTTTGAATCAAAATCATCTTTTGATTCTGCACGGTGCCATTTGACACTGACTAAAATTAGGAGCACGTTTATGGCATTGAAACAACTATGTCCCTATTTCTGATTCCTCTAATGTTGCTGGTTATACAGTGTATGATCTAGTCTGTCTTCAGGAAGAATACATCTCTCTTTTTAAAAAAATTCTAACAGAGCTGTAAAGGAGAAAATGTTTTTTTGGCATAGCAATAGCACTTAGCCTTACATACCGCTTCACAGTGCTTCATAACCCTATCTAAGCAGTTTACAGAGTCTGCAAATTGTCCCCAACTGGGTCCTCATTTTGCTGCCTTGGAAGGATGGAACCGGTGAGGATCAAACATCTGGCAGTGGGCAGAGTTAGCCTGTAATACTGCATTCTAACCACTGTGCCATCACGGCTCCTTAGCAGTGAATGGGGATACTTCAGTAGTATCTCATTCAATTCTTTAAACCAGCTATGTCCTTACCTAGCATCATGTGGTGGTGTTCCACAACTGCTCAGTAGAATATGATGGGGGTTACACGTATATCCTTGCATGCTCTGAAGCACCTTTTTAGTTTGGATCCCAAGTATTGCACTTTCATCTATTATCATAATGACTAGAATTTATTTATTTTTTCCTGAAAAGTTGCTTTATGCAATTCTTGGGAATAATCTAAATCACTTAATTCAAGAAAATGTTTGCTACTTCTCCCTGGATCAGATTTATGCTACTTCTCCTTGATTCAGATTTATAAAACTTTCCATAAATTCAGGCAAGAGAAGGAGACCCCTTTCTGAGCTGAGCTGATGAACCACTAATCACAGTCTCTAGAAATGGGAAAGGTAAAATAATGGCTATTAATTTTACTTGCTATGATTTTTACCTCTCTTGCTATGTGAGTTTTTGTTCTAGATCTGTAGCCTCTGGCAGTAACTGGGGAGAACACACTACAGTGAGATATGGCACATAAAAAAAGTGTGACAAATTGCAATGCCAGGATTGTCTTCATGGCTTGTGATGTATTGAAACTTAATCCTAGACCAGACAATGAGGACAGAGGCAGAATCTACTGTTTCCTCAAGGTTACAAGGCTCCTGATGAGAAAGACTCTGGAAAAAGGAGAAGGGATGTCAGAAAGTGTGGTGGCTAAGCTGGTTGGATTAATTTAGGACTATCTTTATTAAGAACAAATGTATCTGAGCACTTTACATGTACACCAGGGAAACAGAAAATGGTTCCTTTATTCATTTAGCTGTTCTTTATTTTCGAACAGTCGTGCTTGTTTGTAATAGCTAAACTATGCCAAAATGTGGCTTGCGGCTGACAAAAGTTAAGTGTTTTTATGCCTGAGAATTAGAAATGTTTGGGATTTCTTATTTTGATGCATTGTAATCTTCATTCAAAAGATTTCAAGAAGTCACGTTCCTCCTGGGTTGTTAGACATGGGATAGTTTTTGACCTTCTGCTTTTTGAATTTCTGAAGGGAAGATTAAGGGGGGAAATCTTTTCCTCCAGAGAACCTGAAATGTAGCATTGGCTGCTAAATAATTAGGTCAAGATTCTTTGGGAGGTTTATGCAAGTTCTAGGAAGGATAAACTCCCTCAAGCTTTCTGATCCAGCAGGCATAACTTTAAAATCAAATATTGTCTGGTTCTTTGAGTATCTTGAGCAGCTTTTCTATGTGGTACAGTGTTTCTCTTATAGGTTCTAACCAGTTCTGCCTGAAACTGACAACGTTTTAATCAGTTATAGGTTGAAGACTTTTGCCTCCTAACCTGTTTGCCATTGACAGTCACTAGCACAATAGACAAAAGCTGGCACTAACACATTCCTCAAAATTACTGTTTATTTACTTCCATCCCACCATCTCCAATTAATCTAATACAAATATTAAACAGTGTCACCCTTTTGTCCTCTTTTCTAGTTACCTGTTTCTTCCTCTGCCTGTTGAGATATCTCGTAAACCTATGCATGACTGGCAGTACATAACAATCCATTCTAAATTTTGAGTCATATTTTTGACTAGCTACAACATAAGAACTGCAGTTTCTCCAGGAATTGATAAGGATATTTTATGAATTAATTGCAAAATAAAAATCTCTATTCATTCTCTCTGTCTCTGTCTGTCTATCTGTCTCTCTCCCTCCCTCCCTTCCTCTCTCTCTTCAAACTTGTTTTTTTTTTCTGACTCAATTTCAAACACGTTTGCCAGATCACATGGAGCAGTGGTCCCTGGCCATATGGCTCAGTTTTTAGTTTTCTTTTATCTGCTAGTGCTGGGTTATGCAACAGTGAGCATTGCCCAGAAAAAAACTCTTTCTTTAAAGATAATCTCACCCTAATCTATAATCAGACAGAGCTTGTTGTTGTTTCTAATTGTAGCATACATGTACATATGCTACAAGGGAAGTGCTTTCAGCTGTGGACAACACCTGGCCAGCCCTGTCTGGACCTGGAAACTGAGTTCTGGATAATAACTGAACAGGAATCATTATAAAATGATAGTTTACTCCCAATCAAGCTGTGGATTTTACAACTAAAATCATACATATGTTTAATTGTAGCATTACATTTAGAGTCCAAAATGAAGTGTTTGTTCATTCCCTTCTCAAAAAACTATGGCTAGATCCATTCATATTCATAAACTAAGCAATTTTTGTCTAGTATTCAATCTTCTTTTTTTAGGGAAGATTTTTGTGAAGGTAATTATGCAACAATTTCAGTTAATCCTAGATGAAGTGGGTTATTTTACAGTCTGGTTTCCAGCATGGGTATGGGAATGAAATCATATTGGTCATGCTTTTGGATGCCCATTGGAGTGAGCAGGATGGGAGAAGTGTATCAATCCTTAAAGTGGCTTTTGATACCATCCACTATCTGGATTTGTTCTGAAGATTGGTGATGGGCAGCCTTGTACTGTACTGGTTCTCTTCCTTTCTCTAAGGCATGGGTGTCAAACTCGTGGTGTCACATTGCCATCACATGATGTTTTGCAATATTTTTCCCTTCACAGAGTTGGGGCGGGTGTGGCCTGCACGTGATGCATCCAGCCTAAGGGCCACTAGTTTGACACCCCTTCTCTAGGACAAGTTCAAGTCAGTCTTGATTGGAAACAAGAGGTTCTTCCTTGGGCTCTGCCTCTCCACCTCTGTTTCACATCTACATGAAGCAGCTAGGTGAAATTATCCATCATTATGGGGTGAGGTATCATATTATCCCAGCTTTACTCTCTGTTCCAATAAACTAAGCAATGCCCTTGATGTCCATTTCCAGGCTATAGGGGTTTGGGTTGGAGTGATAGGCTTCAGCTCAAACCCAGCAAGACTGAATAGCTTTGGGTCTTGCAGTTTCCATTTTTTCCATTTTCTGGATAAAGAGACACTGCTCCCAAATGACCTAATATATAATCTGGACTCAGATTGGAGTCCAGATTCTTGGACTCACAACTCTTGCTCAAAGATCAGGTGGTAGCCATGGCCAGGGGAGAGTCTTTGTGTAACTTTGTGTTGTGTGCTAGTTGTACTCATTCTGGACAGTGAGGTTGATTCATTGCCCTTGCTTGTTGCCTCTCAAATATATTCTTGTGATGTGCTTTACATGGAGCTACCCTTGAAGACCATCCAGAAGCTGTAGTGGCTGCAAAATGCAACTGTGCAGTAGTTATGCATGCTTCTGATCAACGTATATTACAGGTCTGATACAGCCCAAGCTGCATCAGTTACCAGTATGCTTCTGGGTTCAATTCAAGATGCTGGTAACGACCTATAAATCCCTACTGGTATGGGAGTGAAATATTCGAGGAAGCTCCTCTCCATAGGGAGCTCCTACTCTGTCAAGTGTAACAAGAGAGGCACATTATGGGTCCTTTTTAAAAAGGAGTGTTAACTGATAAAACCTCCTTTTTTTTTGCCTAAGTGCCCTTTCCTTGGAATATCATTCCCCATTGCTTATTTCAGGTGTGACTCTGCTGGCCTTCAGGAAGCCCTGAAGATATGGCTTTGACTACTGGTAGTAGCAGAAAGTTTCTTGAATACCTGCATTCAACATGACATATTGATTGGGTTCTGTTGTTTATTGTTATTTTTTGTGCTTTTAATTTGTTTATATATATGGTGTTATTGATTGGCTTTTTGTTTTGGATGCCATTTTAAAGGTGGTGAGTTTCTCAAATTCACTCAGGTGAGATGGGCAGCTATACCCATTGAATAAATAAAGACAAATTATTTAGCTGCACCATTTTTACTTGCATCGTTGAGCTGACATCACTCACAGGTTATCTTTGTCTGCCTTGTCTGTACAGATGTATTGTGAATATATTATCTTTGTATGATAGAATTCCAACCTTGAAAGTTCACTAGACAAGAAAACAACTCACAAAGTTTGCCCAGAGTCCATATAAATAGGCCCGTTATTTACAGCTTTCATATTACTGTCTTTATCAGTAGCAACTTTTACTAAGGAGTATTCAATATTAATTTTTGTAGCTAGCACAGTGGCTCAGCCTTCTAGGGGGTTATCTCTTGCTTTCGTTCCTTTTAAAAAATGAGAGCAATTATTTGTGCTTATAAGAGCAGTGGGAAAAGCAGCCTGCGAAAACAAAAAATAATACAAAAAAACAAAAATCAAATTATCCACAGGCAAATTAGAGAACAGACACAGCCCCAATGAATACTTGATCTAACTACCCTGCTGCTGACCTCCTTTTTAAAACTCACCATGTGATTTATTTGAAGGAATCAATTATCTTGGGCAGAATAGTTTAGGATGACTATTCTGAAAGCTTGAAGGGAGAAGGAGAAAGAGAAGGATTCTCCATAAGGTGTAGTGTTATAGTTAAGGGTTCAGCATCCTGATCTTGAAAAGGATTAGATTAGCTAGGACCAGTTTTAATAAAGATGCTTAAGTGTAATAATAATAATAATAAAGATTAAAATATGTAGCAGCATTTTTTTAAAAAAATGTGAATGTGTTTAACTAACAGGGTGTTTTTAATAAAATTGATCAGGCCTAAACATTTTTACATCACCACAATGTAAAAATATGTTGAGACTGTAGAACAAGGTTCTTCAAACTTGGGAAGTTTAAGACTTGTGGACTTCAACTCCCAGAATTCCTCAGTTAACATGACTGGTGGAAGAATTCTGGGAGTTGAAGTCCACAAGTCTTAAAGCTGTCAAGTTTGAAGACCCCTGCTCGAGAAAAAGTACAAAGAAAAACAACACAGATCATTAGGGAACTGGAGGCTAAAATATGTAAAGAATGGTTGCTGGAATTGAGTATGTCTCTTTAAAGAAAAGGACGAGGGGTGATATGATTGCAGTGTTCCAATATCAAAGGGGTTGCTACAGAGAAGAGGGACTCAATCTATTTTCCAAAGCACCTGAAGGCTGGAAGCAATGGGTGGAAACTAATCAAGGAGAGAACCTAGAACTAAGAAGAAATTTCCTGACAGTAAGAACAATTAATCAGTGGAATGATTTGCCTCCAGAAATTGGGGTGCTCCAATATTAGAAGCTTTTAAAAATAGATTAGACAACCATTTGCTTGAAATGATATGGAATTTCCTTCTGAGCAGGTAGTTGGAGTAGAAGACCTCCAAGGTCCCTTCCAAACTCTGTTATTCTGTCAAACTTAGTTGGAATTCTGAGCTTCTGAGATTCCAAGTTCCAAGGTTGGAATTATAATAGAAATGTAGTACTATTAATAATAGTTTGTTGAGAAATAGATTGACTAACTTTGATCTCCTGCCTTACATATTCTCTCACCAAGGCTAAGGATTTACTCCATTTCATGAACAATGAGTCTTGCAGACAAATTAATAAGATGTGCCACCTCCAGATGAATGTATGTATCTTCTTACCATTTCTTGCTATTCTTATATTTGAAAGTAGTTTCCTTTTTTCCCCACACAGCTGATTAACTCTTATGTATCCAGTTAGTTGAAATAACTTGGTCTTAAATGATCAAGATGCATTTGCTACTTTTGTTAAATTGTATTCTCCCTCACTTCAAATGTTTTATTGGCTACAAACAAAACTACAGCAGTATAAAATTTGTGCAAGTCTGATCACTGAAAGAGAAAATTCATTTCAGCATCTAATATGAAATCAAATGCCATCCCTCATCTAGTTTAATATAATGACAATTGGCAGTCAGCTTTCTGATAATAATATCATCTACATTCTGTTTCATTTTACCCATTTATGAATAGGAAAGTACCATTCTGTATCCTAGAATTGCTGGAACTGAGTCAAATCTCCACATGTTTTCTGCCACAGAATTTCGAAGCAAGAGGATATTTTATGATATTTTCCCAATCATTCCACATTTTTCCAGGCAAGCATTGCATTTTAATAAATTTTCTGAACATATTCTTTTCTGAAAATAATAAAATGGCAGCACTTTTTCTCTTCTCTTGAAAAAATGGTGTATGATCATAGAATTGTGGAAATGATGTCCTAAAAATTATAAAAGCTAATTCATATATAGTTAGTGAAAACAACAGTTCACAATTTTGTCCCCTCTTATTTGAAAAATTCAGAGAAGACTATTTAACCAGAAGCAAACAAAGTTCAGGCAGTACAATTTCTAAATTCTGTTGCCAAGCATTTCTTTCTCTTAGAGATGTTTGTTTTTAATCACATATACAAGGCAAACATATTTGGCACTAACGAAATAAAGTCCATACTAATAGAAATGCCTCTCTTTAAATGTTGTTTCTAAGCTATATTTTAGTCAAACAACATTTCATTAACTGAGCAGTTCAAATGCAAACACGCCTAAATACACTGTTACTTTCAGCTGATAAATATGGCAGGAAGACATGGGCTTTGTTTGCAATCTGCAAAAGTCCTTGAAAAATTGTTGCCAAAACATGACTCAGAGAAAAAATATCAAACTGAAAAGTCTAAAAAGTCTCTTACTTAAGCTGGTTTCCTACTATACCTGTTGCCTTTTCTGTAAAGGTGATTTTGTTGAGCAAAACCACTTTTGCTAAAAAGTGTAAAAACTGTATTAACCAAAGTGTTTCAGAAGTTGTGGGTGTTTCATCACAGGAGGTTTTTAAAAAGAGACTAAAGGCCCTGTCCCACTGCACTTACGGATGCAAAGAGGATGTAAAATGTTAAAAATAGCTTGCCATCGTTTGGAAAATGCTACTCGACCGTTGTGTAGCTCATTGCATACGTGTTTCATTACGCTCCTAAAACTCCATCGAGCACCCGTCCACTTGCGATTTCTATCCGCGCCAAGAAGTGTTTGAGCTGCACAAAACTTTTGTGAACAGATGAACTTTCCATCCGGTGTACGATGTACATCAGCGACATACGAGCAACAAACATTCTATGTCTGTTTATCAATCCGTTAAATGTCCGCCTGTATCCTCTCTGCATCCTCTGGCATCCTTGCAAACTCACATCCGCTGCAGCTGAAAACAGAGAAGAGGAGGATACAAAAGGTAACATGGAACGTCTACACAGCGTTAGTAGCACGGAAATAGAAAGGATGTGCGGTGAATGGTTTGCATCCGATTATACATCCGTGATTGCAGCATCCCTTCTTTCCTTTAGGCATACATGATGCATCCGCTTTCCATCTGCTATGCGTTCTGCTTCGCAATTATCCCCCGAAACCCCTTTCAGAGGTGTCATCCGCTTCCCATCCGCTAGGCTTCCTATGAACATCCGTTGAACATCTCGCATACATGACTACCCACATCGTTTCTTTTCCGTTCTTTTCCATTCTGTTTATGCAAATTTTTGCCACTTTTTGGAGTGGATGACAACAGATGGAGCCACCGCTGAAATTTTGCTCATCCGCTGTATCCTTTATGCATACGTTTTGCGTCCGTCGGCCAGTGGACCGGGCTTAAATAGTCACTTGTCAGAAATGGTGCATCATTTCCTGCTTGAGCAAAGGGTTGGATTAGAAGACCTCCAAGGTCCCTTTGAATTCTGTTCTGATTGATTGAATGATTGACTTGGCCACAGCTTTGAACTTTCCCAGTGGTCTTCTGTTCCAATAGCAACCAGTTGTGATCCTACTTGGCTTTTTGAGATGGGTTTAATGCTACTGTTTGCACCTGGGTCAATTAGCCATGTACTTTGAAATGACATCAAATTGACATGGCATCACATTTATTTCATCCCTCTCTACTTTTTGAGAGTGATCCCTGCCCTGACTAAAGTCTTAGCCGAGGAAAGTTCAACACACGTGGCTGTGCACCATATAAACAACTATTCCAAATATTAGCATTATATGGGCATAAACATTCCTGAAAATAGTGAGATGGACTTTTGAGTATATCAGAAGAAGATGCCACTGATGAACCTCCAGTCTTGTACCCAGTTGGCCACAAGTTGGTGCTATTAACTTTAATGGGTTTCAGATTTTTGAATTTCTGTTTGAGCTCCACATTTCTGCTTGAATATTAGAATAAGAATAGAATAAGAGAGTTGGGAGAGACCTTGGAGGACTTCTAATCCAATCCCCTGCTTAGTCAGGAAACCCTATACCTTTTCAGACAACTGGTTGTCCAATCTCTTTTTAAAAACTTCCAGTGTTGGAGTATTCACAACTTCTGGAAGCAAGCTGTTTCACTGATTAATTGCTTCCTTGCTGTCAGGAAATTTCTTCTTAGTTCTAGGTTTTCTCCTTGATTAGTTTCCACCCATTGCTTCTTGTTCTTCCATCAGGTACTTTGGAGAATAGCTTGACTCCCTCTTCTCTGTGACAGCCCCAGGGATATTGGAACATTGCTATCATGTCATATATACATACTGGATCTGATTAAAACTCTCAATGAAGCTCACATCAAATTATTTCCAGCCTCTGAATGACTGAAGGCACTTTGAGCCTTTTCCTGATTATCTGTGACTGGATTAAACAAATAACAACCAAGTGAATTAGCCTTTCAGAAAGCCATTTTTGCATTCTTCAATATTTTTTCTAGGATGCTTTTTCAAATATCGTTTGAGGCGTAATAAATGTGCTGGACTAAAACACCTTTGTAATGTACCTTAAATGAAGATTTGATACATTTTGCAAACAAAAAACCTTTCTAAGGTTATTTATTTATTTATTTATTAGGAATTTGGGGTTGACATTATTTTTCAAAAGCTTTTTCATGTCTGAAGACTACGTGTAACTTACATGTGAACTTCATATTTATTTTTCTTTTGGTACTATGGGAATGAAAGGATTGTAATCATCGGCACTCCTATGTGAATTATTATTGCAGAACCCCTGCTGTTGCGTTAGACAGAATTCACCCATTGTATGGGACATTAAGAAACCCAAAACCAGAAAGAAAAACACTAAGCTAATTAGTGTTTAGATGTGGAATAAAGACAATGGAAAACAAAGAAATGGAAAGGCAGAGGCTTAGGTAAGAGAGTGTGCCTTCCATTCTAAACGTTGATTGTTCTCTTCCCTCCCCCCACTCTCTCTTTTCCTCTCTCCCTCTCCCCACCCCCTGTCTGTCTTTCTGTCTTGGTCTTGGTCTCGGTCTCGGTCTCGGTCTCTCTCTCTCTCCCCCCCCTCTCTCTCTCTCACTCACTCACTCACTCACCCACTCACTCATTCACTCACTCACTCTCTCTCTCACACACACACACTTTTTTTCTCCATTTGATTTATTCCATTTCATTTTTCCCATTTCATTTTTCCCCTAGTTTTTCTAATTAGTTTTCTAAAACCACAGTCACTCTCTTCTTTTCAAACTGTTGAAATCTAGAGGCTCCTATTAGAAAATGGAAGATATTCTAAAATGCTCTTTTAAATTATTTCCCAGGCAATCAATATTAGAGGCGTATGGTAATTCTCTGGATTATTCTGGGAAATTATTTGCACCTCCATTTTTGCTCCAATGACAGGATAATCTAACTAATAACAGCTCAGGCTTTGTAGGTGAAAACTATTTATTTGGACAGACTGAAACCATGTCCCATGTTTCAGGTTCCCCTATGGAACACACAAAACTAGGCACAGGCTTAAATCACTGCAGGGTTTGTATTTTCTGCTCAACCCGTCGTGCTGGTTTCCAATGGGCAATGCATCATACTGCTGATGTGAGAGCCAAAATGAAGACAATCAAGCCTGGGAATCCACAGAGAAGTATTCATGTTGGGTGCCATTTGTTTCTTATTGCTCTTGTAAGTTATAGTTTGAGATAAAGCTCCCAAAAAGGAATAAGCACAAAATAATAAGCAAGTCATTTTCTCTCTCTCTTTTTTTTTTTAGGCTGACAGAGGCATTTAATCCCCCCCCCCCTACAATTCAGGGTACTCTTCTCTCTGGGGTCCTGCATTGCAGCTCTGTTCCCCTCCTCTCCAACACCAATTGCTTCTTCTCAAGCTACTTCTATTCCATCTCATAAATAAGAGTCAAAATATTTGCTGGCTTGCCATTTCAATTCATCAATTTGTTTGCATTGCAAATGCAGGAAAGCAGTCATCTTGTCATCTTGAGTGCCTGTAATTTAGTAGTTCAATAAACTTGGTTTGTGGAAACATTTAGCCTGAAGCAACTTTTGGGGTGTTGTACATTTCTAGGGGAAAATTGTATTCAGGAAAGAAATATGATGGTTGGGTTTCTAATTGTGTCTTTCTGTATGTACACACACACAAATACATATATATGTTGGGACGCGGTGGCTCAGTGGCTAAGAATCTGAGCTTGTCAATCAGAAAGGCCCTAGCACCATGTAACGGAGTAAGCTCCCGTTACTTGTCCCAGCTTCTGGCAACGTAGCAGTTCAAAAGCATGTAAATATGCAAGTAGAAAAACAGGTACCACTTTAGTGGAAAGGTAACAGCATTCCATGCACCTTTGGTGTTTAGTTATGTGTGTGTGTGTGTGTGTGCACATGTGTGTGTGTGTGTGCATGTGTGTGTGTGTGTGTGTGTGTGTTGGGAATGCTCAGGTAATCCTGAATGCAAAGGCAGAGATCATCAGCAATCTAGTCTTGATTTGTGGCATGTGAAAAGTGGTTAAATGTTTTAAAAGCCTTCCATGTTAGTATGTACTAGTGGTGATAAAGTCCTCAGTGAAACAATGAAATCTTCTGCCTCGAACTGTGTTCAGCTTTCAGTAGCAATGATAGATGCATTTTTCTGTTAACTCTTTGGGTTTTTTTTTTTTTATAGAAAATCACACAGTTTAACCCATTGAGTCCAAAGCTCCCTGCTTGGTGCAGTAATTCAGATTAATTGATTCCAGAATCAACCTGTTCTTTTTTATGTGCAACCACTGCTATCGGATCAGTATAGTTTCTTTGGATATGGCCAAATTTTGCTATGCCATGTGTAAAATCAGGCAAACTTTAACTGCCCATTGATAATCCACCACCAATTGGAATAGATTCTTCTGTCTTCCTTTTATTTTTGGTTTTGTTTTACTACTGTTATTATTGTTTTTAAAGCTTTTTCTTTGTAGTACTGGTCCATGACCATAATAAAGGTTGATTGATTGATTGAATAAAAAAATTACAACAGCTGTTTTAATCATGCATAGCCCTTACTCACTTCCTAAGACTGCATCATCCAGAATGGAGGTTAATTCATGACTGCAGTTTTTCCAGGAAGCACCCAAGGCAGCATTAATCCTCTTGTTTTTTGCTCTCTGCAGTGTAGAGGCCTCTGACTTCTTCCATCATGACTGCCACATATTTTAATAAGGCACTTGAGAAGGTCCCATGAGATCTACTTTCGGTAGAAGGCTTAAGATCTCCATACACAGACTTAAGGAAAGACATTTTAGTCTTAGGGTAGATTAAGCCCCCAGGCTAAAAATAATAACATGCAGCTGTGGATTAAACCTCTTGATTAAGTATACATAATATTATAATCTTCCTTTCTAATTTTCAATTGTACTAGCATGGGCCATTGCATCTAACCCTCATGCATTTTGCATTGGATGAATTGTTCTGGAACTTCATTTATTAATTCCTGTAGAGCCCAAAGTAAGACTAGCTAGCAATTCTTGGTTTCAGATTAAAGGCAGATTCCCTAATGCAGGCTATAGGAGAGGAAGCTTATTTTCTTTAATGGATTTTTATTGAATTATTTTGTATAAGCATTGTTGCTATCTATCACTTGACTCCAACAAGGCCCCTAGAGGCTAGTACACAAATCAGTTAACAGTAACATTAATTCCAGCAGATATCATTTTTTTTAAAAAAAACCTTCTGGATCATCTATTAGTTCTTTTTGGATAGACTGCAAAAAGATGATACCAAAGATAATATACAAGAAGGAGTGGAAGAACCTGAAGGCAGAATCAAAAGAGGAATCAGCCTAGAATCACTATGTAGTCACAAAGGAACTAAGTACAATCCCTCTTGAATGCCACTGAACCTTATCTAAAGGTACTAGCTGTAAGGTGGCAATGGCATCAGAGAAAACCACTGAAGCTCTCACAAAGGTGGTTATTATTCAGGCAAATTGTAAGGCATTCTTAAATATGATTATTTTCCCTGAATAGATGAGAATGTTTGAATGATCAATCCAGCATTTTGGAATTTAGAGAAATTTTTTTGAACATTCCATGAGAGCTTGTAAAGATTATAAAGATCTTCAGGAATCTAGAATCAGCAATGGTAGATTACTCAAGCTTTCACCACTTATATTTATCCTCATTAAATGTATATTAAATCTGAATTTATGCTATAAATAATGTTTTTCTCCTTCAACCAGGGAACATTTCATTTCATATTCTGCACTTCTTTCCCTTTTGCCCATATTCATGGAAGATCCCACAGGCTATGAATTCATTATATGCATAAATATTAGTTGAGTGACTATGTATGAGTAAGTTTAGTGTTCATGATTACTCTACACCTAAAATAAAAGGTCCCTCTTGCCTGGAGTTTAAGACATAAAGAGAAAAGTACTTTAATCTTATCTTCTAGGTAGAATACTTCACTCATGTCCAACCACTGTCTGGAACTACTACACCGAGTAAGCAGCACTTTTTGGGGAACAGAAATGAAATTAAATGAAATGATATAACTCTGGAAAGAGAGGCATCAGAATTTATTCAATGCACAGGCAAAGCATTTGCAGTATTATTTTGTCCTGCATTTGTAGACTACATTTTTCCTAAATATATTGGCTTGACAAAACAATAACTTTTGAAATTGGAAACTAAGGAGTTGGTAGATGGTCGGATAGTCAGGAAACTGCTGACTGAAATAGCCTCAATGAACATTTGAGCAAGGGCTGAACATTGTGTGAATTTTTCCCTAAATGCTTTAAGATCATTTATATCAATCTAAATCAATTAAAAGCTTACTGTTTGTTAAATGTAGTTTTAAAAAGTGCAATATACAGTTGAGGAAAACAAGGGATTGTAGTCAGGATCTGAAGGAAGACAACTGTTCAATTTGCATATATATATGTTCAATATTCTCTGTTCTGCTTCTTGTTTATTTTTAATTTTAATTGCTTTATTACAGAAAACGGGGACTTCAGAGACGTAACTGGTCAAACACTGGTCAAGATGGCAAAGACAGTTTAATCAAGCTGAACATTATATTATTTTCAGTGTGACTTCTGTTATATCTGATTCATTATGGATGTATTGGTTTTATCTTTGTTTTAGGTGCCTCAAGTTTTTCTTTTTACTATTAATGTGAGCTGCACTAGCACTTAGAGTTATATACCACTCTACAGTGCATTAAAGCCTTCTCTAAGTGTTTTACAGTGTCAGTATATTGGCCCCAACAATCTGGGATTTCATTTTATGGACCTCACAAGGATGGAAGGCTGAGTCAACCTTGAGTCTGGTTCAAGATTCGAATTGCTAAATTGCAGTCAGCTAGCAGTCAGCATATGTAGGCTCCAGTACTGCATCCTAACTGCACCACTAGTTCCGAGTGTGGTTCTAGGTGCCATTCAAAGTGATGATCATCACCTTTAAAGCCTTGCATGGCACAAGACCAAGTTATGTAGGTCCACCTACATGCAAGAATTCCCAGCCGTTTCACAAGTTCTGATAGAGTGGGTATTCAGGACCCCTCTATTAACCAAAGCCATCTTATGAGATAAAGAATTATATTTTCTCTGTCATGGTACCTGCTCTATGAATCAGTCTTCAACCCCTCAGATTCAGAAGCTTGTCCTTCTTGGTTTTCTGGAAGACTGAGAAAACCTGATTTTTTTCCCCCCAGGTCACATCATACTTATTGTCAGAAGCAGCAAGGTACTTCTAGGTTGAAAAGATTAACTGATGACATCACTGTTGCCTGGGGGATGCCCAGTTGGGGGTTCCTTTCATGTCCCAGCAGCAGCTGGAGCAAAGGAGGGAGTTCACTCTGTTCCAAGGCAGCACTTGGGTCTTGGACTTGCTGTTTGTCAAACCAGTGTACTTACCTTGTAAGACACTCTGCTCCATTTTCCCCAAATGTATTCCCCAAATGTATTCCCCAAATGTATTCCCCAAATGTATTCCCCAATGTATTCAATCATTTGTTGAGCCCAATATAGGTATGGTGTGCATTTGAATTGTATGCTGCCTGGGTTATTGTACTATGACTATCTTAATTCTTTGTCTTTTGTTTGATAATTGAGGTATTATTGTTATTATTTATACATAAAAATGATAGTGTACACAGCAAATGACATAACTATGCTGGGTTTCATATCACAAATCACCAGTCATACACTTTTTCAAAATGACCATCAGAACATTAGTATTTCCTACATTATTATTAACAAACTCTGATCAGGAGTGGGATTCAATTTTTTTAACAACTGGTTCTGTGGGCGTGGCTTACTTGGTGGGTGTGGCTTGGTGGTCATGTGACTGGGTGAATGTGGCTTGGTGGTCATGTTATTGGTTGGGTGTGGCCAACTCAATTTCACTCACATCGAGGCATGCATCCCCTTGCCTGGCCTCTCATGACAACAGTCCTAAGTGTAAAAAATGGTCATAAGTCACTTTTTTCAGTGCCATTGTAACTTTGAATGGTCACTCCACACAAGCAAAGCACTAGCAAAGGAAAGGAAAAAGACTCCAGAGATGTTCCTGAGACAGGAAGTCTAGTTCTGCCGAGAATGTAATAAGGGTTAACGGGGAGGCAGTTTCTGTAAGCAACACCAGAATTTTTCCTTCCTGCCTTCCTTATTAGGCCAGTAATTTCTTCTAATAACCGGTTCTCCGAACTGCTTAGAATGTTAACAACTGGTTCTAGGGAATAGGTGCGAACTGGTAGAATCCCATCCCTGGCTCTGATGCTAAAGAGTTCTACTCCCCCTTCCCACCTGAAAAGAAATCTCTTCCCAGTGCAAAACACAAGTAGAGGAGAAGAGTCTCAGTTTCAGTTATACTTTCACAAAAGCAAATAGTTTTACTACAGAACAGTTTATCTAAGTCACACCCAGGCTCCTTGCTGTCTCCTTGCCAATACTATTTCAGTTTCCAAACAGCCCTCAATCTCTCACTCCCTACCGGAAAAGAAATTTGTTTCAACTGCAGTTGAGCTAACCCAGGCTCCTTGCTGTCTCCTTTTTGCTCACACAGCAAATACTGTTTCAGTTTCCAAACAGCCCTGAACTCTTTCACACGCTGACAGGATGCTAGCCAGATGAATACCGATGGATGCTGGTAGGCAGAAGCACAATTTTCCCCCCCAAAATTGCCTGATTACATAGTTTCACAGCAAAGCATGTACCTTGTTAGTCCATGTGCCTTGTTAGTATTTTCTAAATGAAGAAATAATAAATATGTTCTCTTTCTTTAACATTGTACATCACTCAATCCTTTGGCAATCTTGGAGTCTGATGTTATAAATACTGCAAAGTAAAATATTCAAAGAATTTTAGAAACAATAACCACAACAGTAAATTAAACTTGGATGCCACCTGACTCTCAATCTCTCTGTGTGGCTACAGCAGTAATCCTCTATGTATTTCAGTCTTTGCTTAAATAGAAATATCTTTGATTATTACAAACAATCCTGAAGCTTGCATTATTCTTTTCTATGCTATATAAAATTTTAATAAATAAAATAAAATCTTCCTCCAAATGAACACATATTTTGTCGATTTAATATTTTGCAAGTTGTCAAGTGCCGCAGTTGCAACTGAGATAGCTTACAAATCGCACTAAAATGAAATGATAAAATGGAAGTCCATTCTAATTTCTATCTTTAGTCAATTCAGTCCAGGAAACTAACTACCATCTGCTAGTACTGTAGAGTTGAATGACAAATGAGTACTCTTTGCACTAATATTTTTAATTCAGTAAGGAGAAGAAATATTGTCTAGGGTAAATAACTCATTCTATAAGCCAATGGAGAACTTTAGTAGATAGCAAATGGATATTGCTATGCCATATCTATTTTGTGGAGCCCTTTTCACACTGCTGCTGGGTTACCACTCATAGATTTGGAAGTAATTGGCAACACAATTGCTTATTTATTTGTTACTGAGCCATTTAAACTCTAAAAGTTGACATAATTTTGATAAGTCCAGTGAAGGGTTCTATTGAATCATTTTGATCATCTGCTGAATCAAACCCATTCTGATCATCACTAAATGCAGGATTTAGAAAGATCATTGCAAATCTAGAGATTTTAAAGCCATACACCAAGCTGAAATGGAAAAATAAAATCCCTACTAACTATTTCTTCCTCTTCTGAAATCAATATCACAGTTTTGGCCTTGGCTTTTAGCTTGCAAATGAGCTATTCTCCACAGCTCAATCAGAGTTAGGGAGGCAATTTATATGTTAGTGGGAGGAGAAAACATGAACTGCAGAAACATTGAAAACATGTGGGCTGCTCTGAAAAGATCTCATATATAATAATATAAGAAAACAAAGAAAAGCGGTTGGGATGTTTCTTATTTTAAACCAGGGTTTTCTGTTTTATGTTTAAACTTGGCCAGTTTGTAGATTTCAACTCCCAAAGTACTCCGAATTCTGGGAGTTACAGTCCAAACATTTTAAACTGGCCAAAACACTGTTCTAAACTATCACTATATTCAAAGTCAAGAAGAAAAATGCAATGCCATCTGTAATTGAGGTTGGAATGGTTGTAAAGGAATGGACAGGGATAAATCAATCCATAAAAACTAATATGATACCTCAGTAGATTTCAGGTATCATGGAATGCTGGCAAATTATTGATACTCCTCTTCTCCTGTTCTACTGAACCATCACTATCACTATCACTATCATTATTATCATTATTATTATTATTATCATTATTATCATCATCATCATCATCATTATTATTATTATTATTATTATTATTATTATTATTATTATTATTATTATTATTTTCTGGTAGAGACGTAGCAGAATTGCCAGCTTAGAACAATTTAACATGTTTGGAGACCTTGGAGAACAGCAAGCTTTCAGTTCCAGTTTCTGCACAAGATATAATTGGGAAAAGGTATTTTCCGAATTCTACCTGCAAAAACTTTATGAACAAAATGCAAGATAGGGAGTAGAAAACAAGGAGACCAAGATTGTTGGAAAACACTCAGGCAGGTGTTGTTACTGAACATCAAGGAGTTATAATTTTCAGGTTGATGATAAACCCAAAATATGGTTTTGCGCAGATTAGCAAACGGCAATTCCATTCTGTCAGTCTAAATGGCATTCTTCATTTTTTTTTAGTTTGTTCATGTGGGTGCAAAAATCTGAATGCATGTATTGAAGATAAACCTTCTTCATGATGTGCCATATGTTATCTCATGCTGAGTTTGCATTATTGCTTTGGTTTCAGTCGCATGCCAACTATTCTGCAGTAAGCATTTAATTATTTGTGTCCAATACTGATTTTCTCTGGAATAACATCTAGAATAACCTGCTTCAAAAGACTGGATATCACGGAGTCACTAGTTGCATGGAATCTAGGCTTATAGGATTGGCTAGTCAGATAACAAGTAGCATCACAGACAGTCCTTGAGTTACAATCACAACTGAGTCCAAAATTTCTGTTGCTAACCTAAGTGAATGTTGTCCTATTTTAAGGCCCTGTCACACTGGCCGACGGATGCAAAACGTTTGTAAAAAGGACACAGCGGACAAGAAAAATGTTCCA